>PVKS010015778.1:0-45284 GCA_004027875.1 Aplodontia rufa
AGAGGGACAGTGAGAGAGGGAGAGAGAGAGAGAGAAAGACAGAATCAATTTTATTCAGTTTTTCATGGACTTTTGTTGCTCAGACACTTCATTGTGTACATGGTGCTGGGGTTCGAACCCACATACTTGCCCATGCAAGGCAAGTGCCGTAACTGCTGAGGCACCACTCCAGCCCCTGAGCTCAGCTTCTTAAAGCCTGCTACCCAGCCTCCACCCTGGTAAGGCAAGAAAAGACCAGAGTGAAAAACTTTTGAGTCCATTATGCTCAGTGTAATCAGCCAGACATAAAAGAGTATGACTGCACTTATAAAGTCACTGAATTCACAGGAACCAAGGGTAAAAGGTTCCTGCTATTCTCTTTGGGGAAAGTACAATGGGAAGCTATTGCTTAATTGGTGTAAAGGTTCAGTTTGGGAAGATTAAACGGTTCTGGAGATAGGTGGTGGTGAGGGCTGCATAACGATATAAATGTGTTTGATATGGACTGAATGTTTGTGTCCTTCCAAAATGTATACAGAAACTAGATGAAAAAATTTTAAAAACTTTAAAAAAAGAGTATAAGTAGCTTTTTTTTTTTAAGAGTGAGGGACAGTGAAAGGGAGAGAGGGAGAAAGAGAGAATCGATTTTATTTAGTTTTTCATGTGGCTTTCATTGCTCAGACACTCCGATGTGTACATGGAGCTGGGGTACAAACCCGCGTCCCTGTGCATGCCAAGCAAGTGCTAAAACTACTGAGCCACCGATCCAGTCCAAGTACAAGCATCTTTATCCAGTGAATTTATACCACTGTTTTGATTTTATTTCTCACTCTACCATCTTGAGAGAGATGGGGTTTCCCACCTTTGAAACAAAGCATTAATTTCTTAAAAAATTATATATTAGGTCTCTCTTCTACCTTATCCTCTTTGAGATTAGAGGGCCTCCTTGCACAGACACCACTTCTGGAATTCTCTGCACACCCACATCAACCAGGGGGCCATGTCCTGATCTAGGTCTGAAAGGAAAATAAGTTGTATCCTTCTTGGAAAGGGCCTTATCAAGTCTTGCTCACCACTGAGACAGTTGTCTGGACTGCCAAACGAAGTTTCACGCAGTGCACACCCGTGAAAGGGGTCTCAACTTCTAATTGTGAAAGACAATAAATCTCAGTTGAGCACCCAGACCCCATCAAACTGACTCTAAAAGGACTTCAATAATGCTTATAACAATACCGGAAATTATATCTTATAAGTCCATTACTGATGTATCTCAGACCATCTTTCCTCTGATTGCTAAGTCTAATGTTTACCAGGTGCTCCCCTGTAAAAATTCCCATAACCAAGAGCACTTGTCTGGGACAAATCAATGTCATTGTCCAACATAAACTGGAGAAGTTAATCTCTGTGAACAAAATAATGTTACCAAGACTGTCTTGGAGGCAAAAGATTCACAAAAAATCCTTAAAGTGGAAATTGGATATAATGAGGCAAATGCCTGGGTGAAAAGGATTAAATATTCTGTTAGCTCATCAAATAAAAGTGACTTGTATGCTTGTATAATAGGAGGGCAGATTGCTCAAGTGGCCCCATTCCCTCTTGAGTGGACCTCAGATCCAATGGGTATAAGTTGCATGATATCCCTCTTTCAGGAAAAGATAGACTGGGGAAATAACTCTAGTAAAACCCTATCACTGCTGTTCCCAGAAGCAGAGAGTCAAAAACAAGAGCCCCCAAAATCATCCAATCCCCTTCCCTCAGAACCAATTACACCTCATGCCTCTTTAGGTGGGGGGAGCAATTGGCTTTCTTGGGAAATGTATCAGGGTGCCAGGAAGGCCGATCATTTGAGGAGGTATTGAATCAAACAGCGCTTGCTACAGCCCGAGCAGGTATCTGGGGGTATTGTGGTGGGCCCTTGCTTGAGACCTTACCTGCCAAATTGGAGTGGAACCTATACTTTGGTTCAATTGGCTGTCCCTTCCACCCTGACATTTCCTAGATCAAATTACAGTGCGCTGTAAAAGAAGAGAATCTTTCTTCCCATGGATCACTGGATCCCCATAAGTCAGCAATCAAAACTCAAATAACAACAAATCAAAGGGTCAATTTCCCTTTGATGGTCCATGATAATGGATTACATTGAGAATAATCATCAAAAAGTTATTAATTATGTAAGGGAAATTACCAAGGAGCTAAGCATTATTGATAAAACAATGTGGAAAGAAATAATTATACTTATTATCTTCTTATTAATTATTGTATTCAGGGCTGTAACCCTGATTAGATATGTAGAGGATATTGTTCAGAAATTGACTGCTATCACTAAGCAACTTTCAGCTATAGGCCAAATCATGCCTCCTGCATCCAACGTAGTCAAAGACAAATGTCAAAAATTAGCATTAGAGTTTGAAGAAAAGAATATATATGCATCATATAAGAGGGGGGAATTGTAAGATCTATGTCTTTTCTGTCTAAATTGAAGAGTGTGATACAGGATAGACTACCTCCATTTTTAGATCCCCTTCCCCTTCAAGATAGCAATTCCCTCCCCTGTGTAAGTCTACCTCTTTCTGGGGACCCCCTCCCGGTACCCACCCAGCCCCTTCTGGTGACCTTTGCTGACACATGTTTATCTCTTTCTGGTGTCCTCCACTCTCTCCCAGTCACTGCCTACTTCCTCTTTGTACCTGCCTTCACCTTACTTTAGCTAACTGCATAGATTATGGACCTAAGCTCCTCCAATCAGAGCAAAGGGCAGCATCGTGTCAGGATGGAGTTAAAACCCCTGATTTCCTTGTTCTGGGGTGCATTTTTTCTTTCGCCCTTCAGAAGTAAATTTTCTGCCTTGCTCACTCACACCTGACCATGTGTTTGATTTCATTTATAACATCAGGAGATGGAGATCAGGCATACATGGAGGATGGTGGGTGGTAGTGGTCACTAGGGACCAGGAGCCTAAAGGCCCCCATGGTCCTCACAGAAACTCTATCATCCTGAGAGTGTCCAAGACTCTACAGAACAACACACGGCTCTCCCTGAGCTCTGCAGTTTACCACCAAGGGGTCATGGATGCCATAATGCCATGGGAGCTACCAGGGCTTTCAGACTGGATCTGAACACCATGGGATACACCAGCAACTCCAAGGCACCCCATCACTAGTTTGCAAAGCCCTTGTCAATCTACAGACTGAGCCTGGATATTACAAAGCATTAGTAACAACTTTCCTTCTTTCTCCCTTGTTCCTTCTTAAAATAAGAAAGTCTACTGTTTTTATGGTTTTTCACTTCCTCTTTTAAGGTCTCACAGACATTAAGAATGAGAGCAATCAGGCAGAACAATGCATGCCTGTGACCCCAGCTACTTGGGAGGATTGCAAGTTTGAGGTCAGCCTGGGCAACTTAGTGAAATCCTGTCTCAAAATAAAATAAAAAGGGCTGGGGCTGTAGCTCAACAATAGAGCCTTTTCTTAGCATGTGCAAGGCCCTGGGTTCTAACCCCAGTGTCTCAAAAACAAACAAACACATACAGTAAAGAATAATGAAATGGTCCTAATCTTTCCCTGTACAAACTTGGTGGGAGCAGTCTACGAGAAAAAAAAAAAAAATCAAGCCACCTCTCTTGTTTCAGATCCTAGCTTCCAAAGCCCTAAACAACCAGAAGGCCAGTTAGTCTAGGAACACCATAAGAAAGACCTTCTATTCTACCCCACCCAAGAGTCTCACAAGGACAAAGGCTACCCTATCCCAGGTGGTTGCCCTGAGTAGGGCTCACCTGAAGTCAGTGAGTGGCCCCAAGGGGCCTGTGCTGATGTGCTGAGGCTCAGCACCCAATGATGGAGCTGGCTTTCAGTTAGGTGCTACAATGCAGAAAATACATGTTATATGTTTGCCTTAGTCCACTCAGGCTGCTATAATAAAGTATCATAGATAGGGTAGCTTACAAACAACCAAAACTAATTTTTTCACAGTTCTAGAGGCTAGAAAAGCAAGACTAAAACACCATAAGATTCCACATCTGCTGAGAGCCCACTTGTTTGTCACAGATGGCAGCTTTTCACTGTGTTCCCATATGGCACAAGGGACAAAGGGGCTCTCTAGGACCTCTTTTATAAGAGCACTAATCCCACTCATGAGGGTTTTTCCCTCATGACCAAATCACCTGCATAAGTTCCCACCTCCTCACACCACTGCCCTGGCTGTTAGGATTTCAATATACGAATTTGAGGGATACAAGTATTCCGTCAATTGCACACCTCCCCACCCCCGACCCCCACACTGGGTATTGAACCCAGGCCCTTGTGCATGCTAGGCAGACAGGCAAGTGTCTGCCTGTCTGAGATATACCCCCAGTCCTTTCTATTTTGAGACAGAGTCTCTCCAAGTTGCCCATGCCGGCCTCGATCTTGGAATCTTCCCACTTTAGCCTCCAGAGTAGCTGGGGCCACATGGACATGTCACTGTGCCTGGTTATTACACACTTTTAAGAAGGAAGAACTCCATTGGATCCAGGAGGAGTAGGAGAGAAAAGACGGTGATGAAGGTCTTGGAAGTTCCCTACTGGATCACTGGCTGAGTCAAGTGAATAAAATGGCCTTTCCCTACTGAACTATGCATTTCCCCTTGAAATTTCTTGCTAAACAGTTGCTATGGTTTGAAATTGGTTTGTCCCCACAAAAACTCACTTTAATGCTTAATTCCTCAAGGAGGCAATGTTGGGAAGTGGGGGCTAGTGGGGAGGTGTGTGGGTCAGGAGGGTGGAACCCTGACAAATAAATTAATGCCATTTCATGGGAGTTCCCGCTTTCTTAGGATTGGATAGGCTATCTGGAGTTCAGACTGTTGTAAAGCAAGGTGACCCATGTTTTGCATCTGTGTGTGTACCTGCAAGTCCTTGTGCTTTTCTGCCATGTGTGGAGAAGCCTGAGGCCCTTAACTGGAAGTCAATAGATGTGGCTGCCTGATCTTGGCCTTATAGCCTCCTGAATGGTGAAACAAATTAACCTCTTCTCTTTATAAAATTGCTCAGTGTCAGGTACTGTTATAACAACAAATGGACAAAAACAGTGGCATTCAATCAACTGACATCAGATACGTGAAGGGAGACTACTATGGGACCAAACAGGATGCCAGAGTGCCTGATGCCCAATGCTCCTACAAAAGTGGTTGTCTTCTTCAGTTGACAGAGGCCAATGGAGAATAAAGTCCCTGCACAAGGGCACACAGAGACATTCTATTCCCAGACTAGATCAACATATGTTGTATTTAGGCCTTTTCAAGAAATGTTCACCAATGCCTTGTGACATGCAGAAAATCTTTTCCTACTCTATCGCTTATCAACTGACCCCAGTGGCAGTTCAAAAAGGAAGCACACCAGGCCTTTCAAGTGAAGTGAATCTTCAAAAGCTCTTTTCCAGCCAACACCAGCACTTGAGTCAAAGATCCCTGTGGGGTGCTCTGTTCTTGGCTCTGCCTGACTAGCTTCCTCTGTGGCTGATGCATGGAGTCTCCCCCTCTTTTTCCACTATCCACTTGGTTATCTCCTGGCCAGCCTACAGTTGACTCCTTCCTTGTGCTCCCTGGCCACCCTCCAAGCTCCCCAGGTCATGCAATTGACCCTCTGCATGTACAGCCAGCCTTCTCTGTGCCATTCTGCTCCATCTTCCCAGCCACATCTTGCCATTCTACACCTACCAGAATCTGCTCTCATCAGACCATGGTCAGCAGCAAGGTTAACATTCTGTCCTTGACTATGGAATGGGAAAGGCAGATGGACAGTGTTCTTTCAACAGATCTCCCTTGGGTTCCTTGCAATACAGCTTATTGGTGGACCCTTGGCAAAGTCCCCGAAGAGGAGTATCAAGAGGCAGGAAGTCTCACCAGGCCTGTAGCATACACTTGCAATCCCAGATATTTTGGGAGGCTGAGGTAGGAGAATCAAAATTCAAGGGCAGGGGGTTGGGGATTTAGCTCAGTGGCAGAGCGCTTGCCCAGCACACGCAAGGCCCTGAGTTCGATCCTCAGCCCTGAAAAAAAAAAAAAAAAAATTCAAGGGCAGCCAGGGAAACTTAATGAGACTGTTTCAAAATAAAAAATAAAAAAGTGGGCTGGAGTTGTAGCTCAATGGCAGAGCACACCAGTACTGGAGGAGAGTCAGAAAATCTTTATATTGGAGATTCACGAAGTAATATATGGGAAGCAATAACCCTGGATAGTTGATGCCTTCAAGGATCTACCTGAAGGTTGGGACCAGATGATTTCTATCATGGCACTAGGTTTATGTGGCTGCCTTCCCACAAGAATGAAAAGGACCTACCATGGGAGGGCCTATCTCATAGTATTTGGCACTGTCCATGCCTGACAGAGCAGGTATCTGATACAGCTTGCCAAACAACTAATCGAGGTCCCCTCCACATGGGGAGGTTACCCTGTGTCTGATTGCATGGGATTAATATGAAAACTCACCCTTTCCACCAATGGCTTGACCTTGGGTGGGTTATTCTATTCCTAAGTATTTGTCTCAGTCACCCAATCAATGGACAGCACATAATTATGATAAAAATCTTGCTCTAGCTACTTCACAAGAATGTTTTGAGGGCTCATGAAACAGCCTCTACAAAAGCTATATTTACTATACAAATGGGGTATTCCAGTCTTTCCACCACTAGCACAGGCAGACACATTTATGAATTGCCAGTTGTCCTTCCCTTGGGCACCAAACACCCTCTGGGTCCATAATCATTTTGCAAGGTTGCAGCAACAAGAGCCAGAATCCAAGACAGGTGATTAGCAGGCCCCAGGTTGAGAATCTAGGGTGCTCTCTAATGTTGAGAAGGAGAGGACTAACCATAAGCAAAAATAAAAACATAATAAAAAAATGTGGAGCAATTTTTTGGCATGGGCCAGTACCAGGTTTTAAACCCCAGCACCACACACACAACTGTCAGAAAAACAAAAATCAGATGAAAAAAATTAATAAAATTGACTCTTTCTCTCTCTTAAAACAAAACATAACTAAGCATGACTAATCCCAGAGACTCGGGAGGCTAAAGCAGGAAGATCACAAGGTCAAAAGCCAGCCTGAGCAACTTAGCAAGGTACTGAGAAACTTAACAAGGTCCTGAGCAACTTAGCAAGACCTTGTCTCAAAATTAAAAAAAAATAAATAAAAATGGGTTGGAGATGTGGCTCAGTGGTTAAGTGCCCCTGGGTTCAAACCACAGTACCAAAAACAAAGAATAAAAAATTAAAAAAAAATAAAAACCCAAAAATCAAATACACAACCAGCCAGATAATCTCCAAAGCCAATTAAGTTTTATTGCTGGGCACTAGTATCATTAGGCTCCAGAAAATCCACTGTCACTTACTAGATAAGAATAAGTAGGGTTTGCCCAGAACAGGGAAGGGTCTGAACAAATAAAAATCTTAAGAGATGGAGTCTTATTTCATCTTCAACCTTCAAATAATCATGGTGCCTGAAATGCAGACAGACATGGGCTCAAAATCATCATCCAATACTAAATACTGTTAAGAGTGTCCAGAGTGGCACATCCCTTGGGACACAGTAGAGCATGCTCTGCCCTTGTCTTAAGGATCTCACTCTGTTTCCAAGAAGGAAGTCAGATAGACATTAACAGGATCAAGCATACATACAATTGAAGAAAGATACAGTTAGCAGAAAATGCTTTGAAATTAGAATCGTTCTGGTTTTGTTAGTTGATTTTTAAAAGACAAGATCTTGGAGATAAGTCTTTCCTCCCCAAAAAAATAAGAAAAAGAAGAGAAAATTTCCCTGAAGACACTGCCAGGCAGAAAGCAGATGCTTAATAAACAACTTTGAGTGACTGAATAGAGAAAGGTGGGTGTCCTGGTAAAAAGAAAGATAAGTAAGAATCAGGGTAAAGAACAAAGATATGGAAAATGTTGTGTTAATAATTTCAGGACTAGGAATATAACTACCCAGAGCACTTGCCTAGCATAGCACGTGCAAGACTCTGGGTTTGATCTGTACTATAAAAATAATAATATTTAATTAATATTTTTTGAAGTTAAAGAAAAACATTAAAGATCAACAGGAAGGACCTTAGCAAAGACCTGATCCAACCTCTAACTAAAGAGGAAAAAGATGTGATGGCCACTGCAGCTTTAGCTTGTAGCTCTCCTAAAGCCTGACTCATGTTGTCTCTGCCCCACCAGGCTGCCTAACACTACATTATGCTTTTACTTAATTTCTTCCTAAGACACAGCTACAGGAAGCCAGCCCTAGCACCCTCTTTCTCTGCCATGGCAGCCCTTTCCTCTGCTGCCCAATGAAAGATTTACTGAGTATGACAGGCTGAACTCAGTCCCTCCAAATTTCATGTTGAAATCCTAATTTCAAGATCCTCAAACTGGGACTATACTTGGAGGTAGGGCCTTGCAACAGGTGATTAAGTTAAATTAAGGTCACTGGAGTGGGAAGTAATCCAAATCTGGCTGATGTCTTTATAAGGGGACATTTGGATAAAGAGAGACACCAGGTAAGAAAGACCATGTAAAAAGGCAGCAAGAAGGTGACCTCTATAAGCCAAGGAGAAAGGCCTCAGAGGGAACCAATGCTGTCAGCACCTTGATCTTGGATATTCAGCCTCTAGAAGTGAGAAAAAAAAATTCTGTTGTTTAGTCCACCCAGACTGTGATAGTAGGTTATGGGTCAGCCCTGGCAGATTATTACACAGGGCCACTTCAAATCACCATCACTAACAGGTATTTTCCTGAAGAGAGCATACCTGTTAAGGATCAGAGATGGGCAGTTAAGGATGAGAGTGCTGCTCTAGGGAACTTCAAAACTGTACTTGAGTGAAATATGCCAGACACAAAAGACAGGATTCCATTTGTAAGAGGTATCTATGATAGGCAAAGTCATGGAAGTAAAAAAATAGAATGGTGGTTTTGGGGCTGGGGGGTAAAAGAAATGGGAAATTATTTATCTTTTAAAAGAGACGAGGGAGAGAGGGAGAGAAAATCAATTTTATTTTTTTTTCATCTTTGTGATACTTGGTTGTGTATGTGGTGTTAAGAGTTCAAACCCGGGTCCTCATGCATGCCAGGCTGGCACTCCACCACTGAAGCACCACCCCAGCCCAGGAAATTGTTATTTAATGAGAACAGAGTTTCAGTTTGGGAAGACAAAAGTTCTAGAGATAGGTCTGGGGATGCAGACAAGTGGTAGAGTGAGTACTTAGTATGTGCAGGTCCTGGGGTTCAAACCCTAGCAAACCCCTCCTCCCAAAAAAGCTTTAGAGATGGATGGTAATGGTTGAACAACAATGTAATATACTTAAGCAACTGAACTTCACCCTTAAAAATTATTAAAATGGGCCCTGGAGCAGTGGCTCTGTGGTTACAGTGCTTGCCCAGCATGTGCGAGTACGTGGGTTCAAACCCCAGCAACCACGTACACAACTAAGTGTCAGAGGAACAAAGGCCATGTGAAAAACTCAACAAAGATTGATTCTCTCTCTCTCTCTCTTTCTCTCACTGTCCTTCTCTCTTAAAAAAAAATGATTAAAATGGTGGCTCAGTGGTTACAGCACTTGCCTGGCATGTGTATGTATGCAAGTTCAAACCCCAGCACCACGAACACAACAAAATATTGGAGCAATGAAGGCCACATGAAAAACTAAATGAAATTGATTCTTTCTCTCTCTCCCTCTCCCCCTGTCCCTCCCTCTCTTAAAAAAAAAAGATTTTTTAAAAATGGTACATTTTATGTTATACATATTTCACCACACTAAAATAACAATAAACCTATAGCATATTACATAAATAACATAATTCAGTTAAAACAGTTACTTTTTTTTCAAAGAAAAAAAAACCCTTGAATCCAAGCAGTTATATTCCAGCCAGGGTAAAGAACTCCCATGAGGCTCATAGTTATTTTAATGTACCACCACCCCTGAGCCTTGTTCCAAAACACAGCAACCTTGGCCAAAACTCAGACCTATTATATAATGACCTGAGAAGACTTCCAAGATGCGCATTCATTCACTCTGAAGGTTGTTCCCTCTCAAACCACAGGGACCAACTGTGGCCTGCACCTTGTCTCAAGTGGGCTCAAGCCTATTGCTCAACTGAACGATGTCCTAGTGGGGGCAGCAGTCACATACACAGGCCTTCCCAGTAACAGGACTCCGGACCAAGGAAAGGATATGGCTCCTAAACCCAGAAGCAAAAGATTAGGCAAAAAGGGCAGGTACCTTCCCTAGACCTGCTCAAATCAACAGCACTTCAAGCTCTTTCTTTAGTCAAATGTTCTGGAATGCTTCATTGTGTTCCCAAAACATGGCAGCCTTCTAGAGCTAAGAATCCTCTAAAATTTGATCTGGATTGTGTTTCTATCCTGTTGGATCTGCCCATTCTGCTTCTATTCATGGCGAGGATACTATACTAAATCTAGAGGCACTTACTGGCTCTGGTCTAAAGAGGCCATGACAGAACCAACAAGAAGCCTGAGTGACCTTTTACAGCCACACAGTTACTCACTCAAACCACTGCCTATCCAGTCAATCATACAAGAGAAAAACAAGGCAGTCTGGAATTCAAAGGGCAAATGAAGCTCCTCAATAAAAAGGTGAAAACATAGGACAGCAACATAAGTAGCCATGGAGTGGGTCAGGTAAGGGGTATAGCTCAGTGGAAGAGCACATGCTTAGCAGGTGCAAAGCCCTGAGTTCCATCCTCAGAACCCCCCACATCCCACCCAGCTAAAAAAAAAATCCGAGGGTCACAACTGGAAAAGGGCTGAAGAGAGATTTGGTTCACAAATTCCTGTGACTTAAAAGAAGAATGGACTAGGCTGCAGATTTAGCTTAATGGTAGAGCACTTGCCGAGCATGTGCAAGGCCCTGGATTCAATTCTCAGCATTGCACAAAAATAAATACATAAATAAATGCAAGCTGGGTGTGGTGATGCATGCCTGATGCCAATAATCCCAGCTACTCTGGAAGTTGAGAAAGAAGGATCACAAATTCTAGGCCAGCCTGGGCAATTTAACAAGACACTGTCTCAAAATAAAATAAAAAGGACTGGAGATATAATTCAGTGGTACAGGGCTTGCCTAGCATGTGTGAGGTCATAGGTTCGATCCCCAGTGTCCCAAAAAAAAAAAAATGTTCTCATGAAGGCAAAATGGGAAAGACCTTGCATTATCTGGTCTTCTCCTGCAGGAAGGGTCTTGCCAAACTCCTCTGGAAGGAAAGTTAAAGTACACTGCTGAAGCAGGAAGCCATAGGTACAGTCAATAAGATATTTGCTATCTGATTCTGACCTTCACCATGGACTGTGAAAAGGAGGACAGATTTTCATGGAAGACCCTCAGACTGGAGACCCCGAAAACACACTAGTGATTCCTGCCTTCAAAAAGCATGTAGTCGCCAGGAGCAATAGTGCACAACAGTAGTTTCAGCAACTTGGGAGGCTGAAGCAGGAGAATCTCAAGTTCAAGGCCAACATGGGCAATTTAACAAGACCCTGGTCAAAATTTTAAAAAGGGTCAGGGATTCAGGTCAGTAGTAGAGCTCCTGCCTAGCATGTGTGAGGCCCTGGGTTCAATTCCCAATACTACAAAACAAAACAAAAACTACAACATAGATGAACCCTGAGAACATTACAGTCAGTGAAATAAGCCAGTCACAAAAAGACAAATATGGTATTATTCTACTAATATAAGGTACCTAGAGCTGTCCAATTCATAGAGACAGAAAATAGAAGGGCGGTTGCCAGGCACTGGGGCAGGGAAATGGGGAGCTGCAGTTTAAGGCAGAAGAAATGAGGCTTTGCATTCACACAGGGCCCCATGATTCCAGCTTTGCCACTCTCTGGTTGCATCCTTATCTATAAATGCACAGCCCCACCACCCTGTGATGGAAGAGTTCATGAAGGCCCCTGCATGAAGAACTATGTCAATGTGTCCAGCATAAAGTAACATGTGATATTTTCAGTTCCCTTAATCTGCAGCAGCCCTCAATTCAGAAATTTGAATACCCATTCGTCTGAAGGGATTCTGAAGTTATTAGAGCTGGGCCATCATGCCTACTACTGGGTGACTTTCACCCCCCACCCCACACTGTATTTTTCCTCATTGTTCTTTTTCAGGTCAGCAGGCCCCACAGACATCTAAAGAACATCAGTAAACAGTCCAGAAAGAGACAAATGGCTGAGCCAGCATAGCATCGTTCTTTCCCCAACACACGGTCACATGTCAAAGGAGATTGTTGGGCACAGAGTTTAAAGTCTCTTGGAGCTAAAACAACCAGGAGTTTAAACCATAAAAGGATTCAAACCCATAAGATGTACAACACCAAAAGGGAATCATAATGTAAACTGGTCTGTGGGTGACAATATGTCAAAACTGCTGTTTATGGGCTATCACAACTGTATCCCTCTGGTGAGGGATGCTGATAAAGGAGGAAGCAGGTAGGTGTGGGACAGAAAAGAACTTATGTTCAAATTTGCTGTGAATCTAAATGTGCTATTTAAAAGATTAAGTGTAGCTGGGCATGGTGGCGCAATGACTTGAGAGGCCAAGGTAGGAGAATCACAAGTTCAACTCCAGCCTAGATAAATTAGAAAGGCTTTGTATTAAAATAAAAATTTTTTAAAAAAGGGATGGGGATATAGCTCAGAGTGCCCCTGTTCAATCCCATAAGCATATAAAACAACAACAAAAACAAACAGGAGGGGCCGGAGCCCTGGTTCAGTAGTTACGGCATTTACTGGGCAGTGTGAGGATGCAGTTCGAACCCCAGCACCACATACACAACAAAGTATAGGGGCAATGAAAGCCACATGAAAAACTAAATAAAATTGATTCTCTCTTTCTCTAGCTCACTGTTCCTCTCTTAAAGACAAACAAAAACAACAACAACAAATAGAATGTTGGGACAGTAAGGACATTCAGAATTCAGCTAAGCCAGAAAATTCTTTTTTTAATAAAAAAAAAGAGAGAGGGAGATGGGGCTGGAGCGGTGGCTCAGCGGTTTCAGTGCTTGCCTGGCAAGCGTGAGGACCTGGGTTGAAACCCCAGCACCACATACACAACTAAGTGTTAGAGCAACTAAGGCCATGTGAAAAACTAAATAAAGTTGTTTCTCCCTTTCTCTGTCTCTCTCTCTCACTGTCCCTCTCTCTCAAAAAAAAAAAAAAGAGAGAGAGAGAGAGAGGGAGAACAAGGGAATCAATTTTATTTATTTTTCCATATGGCCTTTGTTTCTCCAACACTTAGTTGTGTATGTGGTGCTGGTGTTTAAAACTAGGTCTTCACACATGCCAGGCAAGCACTCCAACAGGTGAGCCAGAAAATTCTAAAAGTTCTAAAATTAACTCTTGTACCCCCATGTGCCTCTCATGCTAG
Source organism: Aplodontia rufa (assembly GCA_004027875.1). Lineage (NCBI taxonomy): Eukaryota > Metazoa > Chordata > Mammalia > Rodentia > Aplodontiidae > Aplodontia > Aplodontia rufa. Next base: position 13,371 of record PVKS010015778.1, read on the forward strand.
GCCTCATTTCATCCTAGTTCCTACTTTCACCTGCTTTGACTTGCCCTGAGGTCTGATTATGTGGTGGGCAACATAACCATGTCTATTGAAGAGGTAGGAAATGCCCAACTTTCTGAAAACTCAATTTCCCACCAGCAAGAAAGTATCGTTTCAGACTTCATTTTCTTCTTTATTAATAACAATCTAAAGCACTCTGGAGGCCAATGTAAGTTGGTTCGCCTGGCCAACAGCTAGCCAGACAAAGCTGGTGCCCAGCAACCACCGGGCAATCCTCCAGACCCCAAAGGAGCTGATGGGCCTTTGAAACAAGGCAGGGTTCTGAATCCTACAGGTTCTTGCTCCTCCACTAAGAACTCAGGGAATGCAGCTCAGCCAGACGACAGGCAGATCCCAGTCACATACCACAACTGACCCTAGCTACAAACAAGATCAGCAACTTGAAGTACCTAAAACAAACAGGACAGTGCTGAGCACAAAAAGGCAGCTTGACAAGCCAAAAATAGACCCACTTGTTTCAAGAGGATTCTGACAAATGAAGCACACATAACTCTATCGGCAGAAAAAGAAAAATCAATGAAGCTGAAAACTGGATCAGCCCAACAGGGACCAAGCCTCCAAGAGATTCCCAAGAGCCTCACATACCCCTATGCCAACCAAATCCCATTCCCCCAGCCCACTCACTCTATCTTTATCCCAACTACAAACTATGCCTGGATCTCAAAACCTAGTCCCATTACCCCAAATCTCTAATGACCTCTATATACAGTATAGATGCTATTATATAATCCCATAGGTTTACTCTTAGGACTAAAGTCAGACCATGGATTGTGAGCCCAAAATAAGCACCTACGGGTGCTCATCCTTGGTTGACAAGGAGGCAAGGGATCAGAAAATGGGGTGGGTTAAGATGCACAGAGAAACCTGTGGGTGAGCAGAAATGGGTGAACCTTCCCATCAAAGCCAGGCCAATCAGAATGGGTGTGGCTCTGCTTCAGTCCCAGATAACCATCTTTACCCGTTGATTTTCAGTGGCCCACTGAGTCAGAACTGCCTGTCACCTCACTTCATTCTAATTCATATCTTCACCTGCTCTAACTTGCTGGCAAGTGAACCTGACACTTTGAAGGCCTGGAAACTAGCACATCTTAGCTCTCCAAATGTGTCATATAACCCTCCAGGACAGGAATGGTGCTATGGTGGGGAATGTCCAAGACACAGATCAATCCCCACTGAAAGAATCTAAGTGTCAGAGATGACTGGCTTTACACCATCCTCACTGTCCAGCTTGAAGAGATCACAGGGCAAGACGACAGGGCATCTCCCTCCCAAATTTTTTCACAAGTACGGTTCTCTAGAACCAAAGGAACAACACAACTGCCATTCCCCCAACCCAAACCCATTCCAAACACTGGGAATCAGCATTCAGGAGGAAGGGAAATTAGTATAGGTGCAAGACCAGTTGGAAATTGCAGTGCTTAAATAGCACTTAAAATTTACTCAAAAACGCACCCATTCCTTCCCCTTTGGTCTACCTCACCACTTAACAGAAGAATCCTGCCATAAGTGCAGACTGCCCACCCATGGTGGTGACAGGTACCCACCTGTATCTCCTTGGAAGGTGCTGTCGCCATCGCTGGGCCAAATCTGCCCTGTCTTGCGGACACCCACGATAGTCGCCTCAGACACCACTACCTGGCACTGCCGGTGCCGCTTCTGGCACTGAGGCGTTGGGGGGCTGCTGCTGTCAAAAGACTGCTGTGAGTTCTGAGAAGGTGAGCGGCTCTTGTCTCGGAACATGCGGTAGGTGGTGGGGCTTGGGGACACTCGGCTAGACTGGCCAGAAGAGAAGTCCTCTTCGCTGGAAGTGAGATTCTCATTGGAGCTGCAGTCTGGGGTGTAGCCACCTCCACTGTCCTCAAAGCTCCGGGGAGAGTATGACCTGCGGGGCCAGGTGAGACGCTTCTCCTGCTCTGAGGTGCTCTGGCTGCGCAGAAGCGGGCCCTTGCCCTCCCCTTCCACCATCATGCCCCCAACGTAGATGCTCTGGTAGGGTTGATACTCCAAGGGCGGCCAAGGGGGTCTGCTGCTGCCATTGGCATTGATTAGGTTGTCCTTCAGGAAACGGGGGTTCAACTCAGCATCCTCGTAGTCGCCGTCGAGGCCACAGCTGCTCTCTGAGGAGCGCCCGCGGTAATGGGGCCTGGGTACGTCCCCCAGACCCGGACCCGAACCTTGCTGGGACTTCTTACGCTCCATTTGCATGGCCTGGCTGCCCAGGCAACTGATCCGGTCAGACACCTCTTTGTCGTTGACTTTCACCAGGCCGCGCTCATGGTGAAATTCGACATTCACATAGAAAGGCTTCTCAGTGTCCGCCGCCCCGGACTGGCCAGGGCCCTTGCGAATCCTCTCGAAGTTAGACCTGAGTGCCGCCACACTGGTGGGGGGTCCCCGCTCATCCCGATCGACTGAAGCGGCGACCCCGGGCCTGCGGGCGGTCGCCGGTCGGGCCTTACCCGGAGACCCTTCTCCGTCGGGCCGGGCCTCGGACTCCTCGGCTGGAGGCGGATCAGTGCCGTCGGCGGGCGCCGGAGCCGGGCGCAACGCCGGCATTCGGGGGTCCGCGGCGCCGTCAGGGGGCTGCGCGGCGCGCCGAAAGCCCCAGCGCTGCCGGTCATAGCTTTTCTTTTCCTTGGCCAGCAGCGTCTGCAGGTAAATCATGCGGAAGCGCTCCTGGTTCACCTCCTGCTCCAGGCGCCGGATAGAGGCCTTGCAGCGCTCCAGCTCCTGCTCGATGTCACCCACGCAGCGCAGGTCCATACGCGGCGGCTCAGAGTCCGGGAACTGCGCCTTCCACGCTTCGGCGAAGCCCACGGGGTCCACCATGGCGCGGCAGGCCTCACCTGCACCGCAGAGCTGCACGCAGAGCCCTCTCAGCGGCTACACGGTGGCCTTGCCAGGCCCGGGCCGGGACGCCGAGCGGCCCCCATGGCCCCGCGCGGCGGTGGCGGCAAACAATGCCCGCCCCCTCCCAGGCGGCAGGTGAGGCGGGCAGCTTGACTGCCCGCGGCAGCCGGGTAGCACGGGGTGGGACGCGCGCGGGGCTGCGGGGGAAGGGCGCGGGGCTGCGCGCGCCGCTATTGTGTGCGGGGGCTCCTTGGCGCGGGGCGGCGCTGGGTGATGCGGGGCGGTCGCGGCCCTTGGTTCGACTCAGCCACCACTATCCCACGTACGCGGCCAGCGCGCTCTTCTTTTCTTGCCCCGGAGCCGTCCCGCAGCCCGGCCTCCGCCTCCTCTGTGGGAGCGGCGCTCTACCCCGCCTGATCTCGCCGCACTCCTGCCCGGCCCTGCCCGGCCCGGCCCGGCCCGCACTGGGCTCCGCAGGAAGGGGAGGGCCGGGGGGCGGTGGCCGCTGCACGGTTCTTGGAGCCTCGCTCGCCTCTTAAAGGGGCCGTACCACGGACGCCGTGAGAGGGTCCCGCGAGGCCGCTCCCTCACGAAGCCAGTTCCCTCTCTTCCGCACCTGGAGAAGCTGAGGCCACGGCGACGGTGAATCTGGCTGTCCCACTCTTAACCCAGGGGTGCCCCATGAAAAGAACACTGGGCCCACTGGTTCAAAAAGACCCTTCCAGGGCTGGAGCGGTGGCTCAGCGGTTACGGCTCTTGCCTGGCATGAGGGTTCAAACCCCAGGACCAGGTATACAACGAAGTGTCTGAGCAACGAAAGTCACACATGAAAAACTACATAAAGTTGATTCTCTCCTTCTCTCTCTCTCTCTCTCTCTCTCTCCTCTCTTTCTAAACAAACAAGAAAACCTTCCAATGCTACTTTTGCACACCTAGATCTGGATCACCTGGTTGTTCATGTTCCACAGCCCAGCCACTCACTAACATTAGTAACACCCAGTGGGACCCAGCTCGTATGCCCACAAGTTTCTTGTGTTGTGGACCAGGGGAGGGGGATAAAGCAACAACTAGCACACAGGATTGTCACAGAGACACCCTTAGACTGGATGATAAGTAAGAATTTCTCCAAGTCACTTGATACCACATCACCCTTCCTGTGTCCTGGGCTGTGCATTTGTCCGCTGACTTCTGAGCTCCAGAGGCCTTGTGTAGTTTTTCTGGTGTCTACCTGACTCAGAACTTACCTTATTAGTCTCTCTCTAAAGGGGTCACCAGCTTCCATCTTGACCAGCAAGACTGAGTGGAAGATAGGACAGCCCAGAGCCATCTTTGATGGTTCCCCAGGGAAACCAGTGTATTCTCTGTAAGCAGTCTGATGAGTATAATTAAAAATAGCCAAACCAGTCTATTGGGTGAGGGCAAAAGGAAACAGGATTTGGCAACCAAAGAACCAGATCTGAGTCCTGAACACCTCTGCCTCAGTGCCTCAATTTCCTGGGCATTGAAATGAGACGAACATCTGCCTCCAAAAGTTGCCCCTGCTTGGATGTGAAGAATTATCATGCCTTCTCCCCAGTTCCAGTACCACTGAAAGTAGATGCCCTGACATCCAGCCTAGAGACATAAAAGCCAGAGTTAGAAGTGGGAGTGTCTTAGCTTCAGTTCAGGTTTCTGTGACTTGAGGCTATGTGACTTCGGTAATTCCCTTCACTTCTCTGGGCTCACTTTTGTCTTTATCTGCAAAATATTGTGAGTACTGTGTAAAAGTGCCTGGATGGGACAAACAAAGCATAGCCAGATAGATGGCATGTGGAATTCCATCGATTGCCTCTTGAAGTTGGTGCAGCTGGAGAACCCTTAGGGCCCAGTTGGAAAGCTGGGAGGGCTCTACATGGCACACTGCCGCCCTCTGCTGGCTTTGCCAGTCTCTTGGACTGCTTGTCCTCTCAGACCCAGCAGACTTCTCATCTGCCAGGCCCACTGTAAACAGCCCATTTTGCTGATGTGGAAACTGAGATGCAGGTGGCACCCTGACTTTGAGGCCGGTAGAACAGAGATGGGCAAGAATTGCAGCTGTGCAGTACTGAGCAGTGTTCTCACTCTCAATAGCCTCTCCTTTAAAATGGGTATAAAATCCTGGTCCAGGCTGGGGATATAGAATACTTGCCTAACATGCAGAAGACCCTGGATTTGATCCCCAGTACATGTTGTCATCATCGTCATTGTTATCCTCATCATCACATCATCCTGATCTCACAAGGTCATGGTATTAACTGCCTTCTCCAAATGATCTGCTCAGATCACCCAGGAAGTAGACCAGAAAAGATGAGAACCCAGGCCTCCAGAACCCCATTCTCTGATCATCAGCAAAAAGAATCCCCAAAAGGCAATTTTTTTTCCTTTGCAGAATGGGCCTCTCAGTTTCCAGAGGGAACTGTGTGTTCATCAGGGCCCATATGATCATTAAATGCCTGGGAAAACCAGGTGTGGTGGCACACGCCTATAATTCCAGTGACTCAAGAATCTGAGGCAGGAGGATCACAAGTTCAAAGCCAGCCTCAGCAACTTCACAAGGCCCTAAGCAACTTAGCAAGGCCCTGTTTCAGAAAAAAAAAGGTGTCAGGGGTGCTAGGGATGTGGCTCAGTAGTTAAGTGCCTCCAATTCAATCCTCAGTACAAAACAAACAAACAACAACAACAAAAAACCCCGGAAATTCCTGGGAAAGAAAGAGGTATGTTGGTGGAGGAGGCTTCATCTATCAATAAGATATTACTTTCTCTGGCTTACAGGCTCCAACTTAGCTCCATGTTAAATATTTTATTCATTCATTCATTCACATGAGATCTTGCTTTGTTGCTCAGGCTAGCCTCAAACCCCTGGGTTCAAGTGATCCTCCTGCCTCAACCTCCCAAGTATCTAGGACCACAGGCATGTGCCTGTGCACTTTGATTTTAATTTTTTATACATAAGAAACACAATTCAGAAACTCTGAAGGCAAACTGTGTCCTCTTGGCATAGCAAATGACTTGTCAGATACAAGGAAACATCCATATAGTGGCTTTCTCCCCTGTGAGGCAGCCTCTTCTGGCCCTAAAGATGCTCCTTTGTCCTTGAGACTTCCCTGAAAGTGCTCCCACCTGGGACTCTGGTCCTTTTCTATAGAATTTTCTTCTTTCTTTCCCTGCAGAGCTTTCTTACATAAAACTCTGTAACCTGTAACTCCCCATTTTGGTCTGTCCAAGCTAAATCTAAACTCTTTTTTTTTTTTTTTTTTTGGTACCAGGGATAGAACCCAGCAGTGTTTAACTACTAATCCACATCCCTAGCTGTTTTTATTTTTTATTTTTTTGTTTTAAGACAAGGGTCTCTAAGTTGCTTAGGGCCTCAAGTTGCTGAGACTGGCTTTGAACTTGCAGTCGTTCCTGCTTCAGCCTCCCAAGCTGCTGGGATTATAGGCATGCACCACAGTGCCTGGCTAGGTCTCAAATCTGGAAGAACATAGATCATATGTCTTATTTCTTTATGTCTCCAAAAGCTCAACATGTAGTAGTTGCTCAGCCAGTAGCGGCCAAATAGAGACATATGTGTGGCCCAGAGGAGAGCAAAGCCCAGAGAGATGCATGTGTGTGTGTGTGTGCATGAGTGTGTATGTCTGTGTAACTGATAAGGTAGTCAGAGCTGGGCCCTAATGGAAATGTGTGTCTTGGGAATCCAGGAGGAGGCAGAGGTTTTGAGAAGACTTGCCTGAGTTGGTATTACCAGCAAGGAACAGATACATAAAGGCAAAGAGACTTCAAAATTGTAGGTATGTTTGAGGAACAGCTGGGATAGGAGATGAGGCTGGTTTGGACAATAGGAGGTGAGATTAGAGGATGATGCAAGGCCTTCTACACCTGTATTAAGTTTAGGTTCCATTTGAAATACAAGCTAAAGCCACTAAAAGTTCAAAGACCACACTGTCAGTTAGAACTCCCCACCACAATGGGCATATTCTATAATCTGCACTGAACAAACAATACAGCAGCCATTTATTTCCCAATACAATTACTGGGCACCTAAAATGCAACTTCTGCTACTGAAGAACTGAATTTTTAGTTTAATGAAATTAGATTTAAGTAAAGATAGTAATTGTTATATTAGATAGCACAGTAAGCAGAGGGTGACTTTCTGGGATCTGATGGGTAGAGAATTAGAGGGGTTGGAGCTAGGAGTGAGGCAAACAGTCCAGATCTGTGGCAGTTGTCCAGGTGGGCAATGTTGGTGATCCAGACAGATGATGGAGGAGGCATGTTGATAGAAAGAGTTGGATTCCAGGACCATTCTGGAAGTAAAATTCATAGGACTTGCAGAGAAATTGAGTGTGGGGAGGACCAACCACGGGGCTAACAGTGAGACACAAACAGGAGTGCCCATGAGGGCTTCAGGTGCACATCACCCATCTACTGGGAGGAATTAGGTGAACAAAGGGCAAGTCTGAAGCACCAAGGAGGATTTAAGACCACGGATAGAAACTGGAGTCTTATCAGTAAATGACTGATGTTGGGCGCTGTGAATGCTGAAGACTCTTCCTGCCAACAGGGGACTGGGTGGAAAGGGGCAGGGCCTGGACTAGAAGAGAAACAGGCAGAGAGATTAAGAAGAGCCCAACTACAAAGGAGATAGGGACCTAGGAGTCAGAGGTGGACCCAGTGAGGAGGGCAGAGGCCCTGTGCCAACAGGTGCTGTGCCTTCTGGTGAAAGGACAGTGGCTGGATCTGGCACTATTGTGACGCCAGCAGAGCAGAAGTGGGCCCTGGATTTCAACTCCAGTAGCTGGAGGCTAGATGGATCCCGGGCACTTCTGTGGGGTTCAACAAGCAGAGGGGCTCACCAAGGGCTGCATAGCTGTTTCTGAGTAGTAAGTGACATTTATTTTTTTTTCTCCTGTTGACTTTCTGAATTCTTCATAATGAAAATGTTTATCTTTGGTAATTAAAAAAAGAGATAATTGGTTTTGTATTTTTATACCTTTATTGAGGTATTATTGACATGCAACAAACTGCCTGTTTAAAGGGTGCAATTCAATGAGCTTTGACATCTGTATACACTGTAAAACCGTCATCACAATTAAATAACAAACATTTCCATCACTCCCAATATGTGTTAAATTTTTAAATCTCAAAGTAGAATGGTACAAGGAGATGGGATGTTGGTGATGTTTCCCCTCAATTTTCCTTGTTTTTTTAAAATTTATTTTTAGTACTGGGGATCAAATCCTGTACCATTCTATCTCTGAACTATGTTCTCAGTCCTCAGCACCCCCAGCCTTTTAAGATTTTATTTTGAGGTAGAGTCCTGCTAAATTGCCTAGGCTAGCCTCAAACTTGCAAACCTCCTGCCATAGCCTCCCAAGTAGCTGGCATTACAGGCATGCACCATCCTACCCAGCCCTAAGCTGAAATCTTAATCACAATACGATGGTATTGGGAAGTTAGAGACGAGGAAGTAATTAGGTCATGAGGATGGGACCCTCATGGATGAAGTTAGTATCCTTAAAAAAGGAACGATATAGAGCTCTTTTGCTCTCTGTAATGTGAGTATATAAAGAGAAGTCCACAGTCTACAGCCTAAAAAGAACCAGAACCTAACCATGTTAGCACTTTGGTCTTGAACTTCTAGCCTCCAGAACTGTGAGAAGCTTCTGAGTTGGAGACATAACTCATAGTAGCGCATTTGCCTAGCATGCACAAGGTTTGATCACCAGCATGCAAGGAAAGAAGGAAAGGACAGACAAAATTCTGTTGTTTATAAACCACCTGAATTATGGTACTTTGTTATAGGAGCACAGACAGACTAAGACAATGTACTTCTTTGAGTCCCTGTTTTCCATTTTTTCTCCTGGTACTGGGAACTGAATCCAGGGGTGCTCTACCACTTAACTACATTCCTATCACCCTCCCCTTTAAATTTTGAGACAGGGTCTTCCTAAGTTGTGGAGGCTGACCTCAAACTTGTGATCCTCCTGCCCCAGCCTCTGGAGTAGCTGAGTTTACAGGCCTGCACCACCATACGCAGCTCCTGTTTTTAATTGTTTGGGGAACATTTCTAGGAATGGAATCTCTAGCTAATATGGCAATACTATGTTTTACTTTTTGAGGAATTTCACAATTGCCTTTTTAAAATTTCCTCAAAGGTGCCAGGTAGTTAGTTAGGCACAGTGGCCCTGCCTATGAGAGACTCATAATCTTCATCCAACCAGCCCTCTCCAGGTACCTATCCTGGGTCAGAGGTTTCTCTAATGTGAATTCTTTCCACTCTCTTAGCCATCATTCCAGTGAGAGGCAGGGAAAGGGGCTCAGAGACGGGTAGTGACCTCCCATCACACAGCAGTAAGTGTGTGTTGGGGGGCCAGACTTGAGCCCAGTCAGTCCAAATCCCAAATCAGTGCTCTTAACCATTATACCAACAGGCAGGATGATCAGATGGAGTATTATAAAGATGGCAGGGTTTTCTGCTATAAGATGTACTTGAGATCAATGTAGTTAAAAACAAACAAAAAACAAACCTGAATCTTTCTTGCTCCTTCCCTGCCCTGTCTGCAATCCCACCTCCACCAAAGCTTGGAGCTAGAGGAGGGCATCCTTTAAAAGGGATGTGGTCATGTGACCCTCCCCCCCCATCTATCATCTGTCATCCATCATCTGTCATCTGTCAGCCCCAGGGAGCCAAGGGCAAGATCCCAACACTGAGGTCATCAATATAACTGTTCTCTAGCCCTGCTAGGTTGTGTTGTGCTAGCCAGTGCTTTTACAGGCTCACCAACCCCTGACCCATGGTGATGAGCAGGAATCTCTGTCAGGCATCTTTGCCAAGTGAGAAATGAGTTCTTGCTGGAGCTGCTAGCCGCAGTTTAGACTGAGTGAGGATATGGACCCTTCCTCCCATACTTGAAGCCTGAGGCTTTGAGGCCTTTCCTCAGCAGAAGCTCCACCCCACTGCTGCAGAATAAATTATTGATGAAGACTCTGCAGCTGATGCAATCCCGGAGGAATCTTCTGACTGCTTTTTCCAGCCTTTACAGGGATTGGAAGGGCCTGGATGGGATGAGATTATTTCTGAAGGTATGGCTAGTGAGATGGTCTAGTCTGTGGCTTTCAGTGGTTAGAAGCCCAGAACACTGTCAGGCCATGGGTGCTTCTCACCTATGGAGGAAGAGGAAGCCTCAGGCCAGTATTGCCTTGTCTAGACTACCCACTGTGTATTCTAAAGACTGGTGGTGGGCAAACTGAATGAAAGGCCTGCTCACAACAACCCAGGGGCTGAAGACTTGCACCTGCTGGGGGCAGAAGTTCAGACTGGTAGCTATTGACCCTGAATGCCAGGGAGGCATCAGGGAGAGAAGAGGGAGAGGAGGACCAGTAGGATTTGTACTGCCTAGAGAGGCAGCATGACAGCCACACTTCCCATCTGTCCTCAGGGGAAGGACTGACATATGGGAGGTGACACAGGGTGGCCACTGCAGATGGCAGAGGAGCTCTGGGAGCTGCTTGGCAAGGGGGAGGGGGATGTCTTATCTCAGGGTGATACCCAAACCCTTGGCTCCACCCAGACCCTCTTCTTGCCCAAAAGAGGGAGGGCCCTCCTCTGAGCTGTGGGTTTCTTCTGCTGAAAGCCCTCTCCCCATAGGCCTTCTCTTATCCCATCCTGGACCTCTTTCATCACCAGGTCCTACAGTTCCCGACTTGGAATTCCTTACCAGTGTCTCCAGGCACCCAAACTGTGAGAGTTGGACTGAGCTGCCCCTTGGTCCCAGCTGGGCCTGTATGGTTCCAGAGGTCAGGTTCCTCCTAAGCTTTAGCTCACCTGTGAAGTGGGATGGTGTTGGCATTTGCTGTGTGGGCTCTGGGAAGAATAAAAAGAAGAATGCAGAGGACCAGGTTGGAAAGGGAGCTCTAGGAACTTGTTAATGTGTGACCATAAGATTGACTGACTGATTTTGGTATTGGGAATTGAACCCAGGGGTGCTTTACCACTGAGCTATATCCCCAGCCCTTTCTTTTATTTCATATTGAGACAGAATCTCATTAAGTTGCTTAGGGTCTACCTGATTACTGCGGTTGGCCTAAAACTTGCAATCCTCCTGCCTCGGCCTTCAGAGTTGCTAGGATTACAGGTGCGTATCACTGCACCTGGCTGGCCATGTGATTTTAACCAATCCTTTATCCACCTCTATGTTCAGTTACCTGTATCTTAGGTAACCTTAGGTCTCCTGACTTAAAATACCCTGGGACTTTCTCAAGAGAAGTAATGAGAATGGTACCCATTTCAGTCCCCAGGCTAAAGTGTGACCTTAGAGGAGGGTGAGTCAGCCAACCAGCCAGGTCATAAGACTGAAGGAGGCTGAGAGAGAGGCCTTTGCCAAGGACACTGTGGAGGAGCCAGTATTACTGTGGCTATGGGACTGGGGAGAACTGCCTAACACTGGGCTCACAGGGAGTATGTTGCAAGGTGGGAAGGCTCAGGTAGGGAATCCTGAGGAGGCCTGGGTATGGTTTGGCCAGCCAAATAAATCCCTTTTCTGGTAACAACTCTGGGCTGAAGGTCACTAGGAATACCCAACTAGGGCACACGTGTGTAAGGGACACAGAGCCCCATGGGTAAGGGCACCTATGGTGGGGCAGAGGCAGCGGAGGGACCAGGAATGTGGAGAAGATGAAGACTTCTCATTTGTTAGATGGGAGCAGGAAGGGTCCTTTAGCAGAAGAGATAAAGAAATGGAAGGATGGACAGACAACAGATGGTAAGAAGGGAAGGAGCCAAGGGAACCAGGGAAGAGGAAAATGACATTTCTGAAGCACTTGGATGTGGTCACTCATTGTGCCTTGGATGCAGGGAGCTGCTTGCCTGGGCTTGCAGGACCAAGCTTGACTCTGCCGTGGAAATTTAAATGCTGAGATGTTTGAAGAGAATGCCTTTGTATCAAAGGGAGGAAAGCTACCCCAAAGTGATTCTTACAGAGAAGACACTTTCTGTTCTGTTTTGCAGTACTGGGATGGAATCCAGGGCCTCATGAGTGCCAGGAAAGTGGTCCCACTGGCTCTACCCCGACCTGTTTGCTATGGTTTAACTATCCCGTCCAAAGCTCATGTGGAAGCTTAATCCTCAATGCCATAGCTTGGGAGGCATTGCCTAATGAGAGGTGGTTAGGCCTCATGAAGGCATCTTGGCCTCTGCTGGTAAGTGCTCTCTTGTCTGTCTGCCATGTTATGATGTGGCTCTTGAATTTCCCAGCCACCAGAACCATTAGCCAAATAAATTTCTACTGTTTATATTTTTTCCAGGCTATTATATTCAGTTGTAGCAGCACAAACACATGAAGATAACACTGTGTTAATTTCATTTCCATGGTGAGCTTAGTCTCCCATCCTCTCAGCCAAATATTGAAATTGGAGAGATCATTACTGTTAGGGCACACAGGAACCAGCTGGAACACCACACAATGGGCAATACAAGGGATGTTTAATAAAGGACTATTTATGGAGGTATATGTAGGTGTACAAGAGAAAGTGTGCTTCAGGCTAAGGGGCTGGTAAGACACCATATTGCCCCCTTTCCCACTGGGACCTCAAGGAGCAAGAAAGCTATGGAAAGAACCAGCCACTTCCATCCTATGAAGCTTTCTGAGGTACCCAGCAAACCTGGTTCTCCCTAAGGCACTCTCAATGTGGCCTGCTTCCCTACCCCTATCAAACCATGTCCAGTGGACCAGATAAGGGGCCACAATTCAGAGAATGGCCCAGAAGACTGCTTTTGGGAATCTGGAGTATACAAAACTATAAGGATGGTCACTGCAGTACCACTGGTTATAACTAAAACTTGGCTACAAAGTGTGGGGTGGGTAAAATGAACATTGGTCTATACACACCAAAGAAAATTGGGCTGCTAAAAGAACAGGAGGCTCAGCATGAGCCTACAGTGAGAGTGCTCCAGGCAGGCCATTAGGAAGGCAACCTGCCAGGCAGTGAGTACAGCACAAGGTCATGCTGGAGAAACAACGGACAAGCCAACAAACATGATTTATACACAAGGGAACATAGCATAGAAGGAACTGTAATAATTGTTATCCAGGCTCACATTGGGAGTGCAACCAATCAGAGACTGGGGGTTCTACTCTGCATTTTACGTGATTTATACTGTCTTGCTTTTCTTATATGCATGTTTTATATATGTATATACATATATATGTAGAGAGAGAAACTGTGCAGGAAGAGAGGGAGAGAAACTATGGCAAAGAGATAATGGACAGAAAAATATGTCATTGTTCGTTGCAATGTTTCATGTTTGGCAATGGTTATCTGTCATAAACATTCACTGGGCACAGGTGGGGTGTCAGGAACTAGGAGAGGGATGCTGACAAGCACAGTTGCCTGCAAAATGTTCATCATTTATGAGAATCAGACAGGGATGCTGGATGTACCCATAGCAGGAGGGTGGGGATTGAGGGTGTAAACCTATGGCCTCAAGAGCATGGGGTGCATGGGGCAGTTAATAGCAGTGAAGAGGGGTCAAGGAAGACCACCACGTGGAGGAGCAACAGGAGATGCATAGAGCAGGATGGGTCCTCTGAGCAGAAAGCAGAAGGGTGTTCCTGCCTACTCTGGGTGTGCAAGAGAAAATGGTGATGGAGTCAGGAATATGCTAGACTCTGGAGAGCCTCCTAAGTCCTCTGTAGACGAGTGGAAGTATGACAAAAGTCTGTAGACATACAGACCAGTGGGAGAGAGAAATGGGAAGGCAATGAGCATCAGGAGTGACAGAGCAGGGCAGTGTTAAGTTCAGGGGATGTCAACTGAGTTACCCAAGGGGTGGCCATACAGTTCTTCATCTCACAGCATGGCAAGGAAAATTCATCCTCTAGATGGACCAGAGGTGCAAGTGGCTTGTTCTGCCCATTGGTGACCAATGACCTGGAGGACAGGACCATGGGGCTCTCAGAGACACTAGGGAGAGACCTGACAGACTTTCTTGTCCATTGCCTTTGAGAGGAGCAGGGCTGCCCAGGGAACTTGGAAGTCTGTGGCAGAGGGACAGTGCATAGTAAGGTCGGAAGCTGAGACCCAGAACTTCATGTCCTCTTGGTAACGGAAAACTCCCTGGTGGGATGGCAGGTGGGTTTTCCTCTTGAGAAGCTCTAGTTGTTGGAACATTGTGATGAGGATTCTAAAGCCACATCTAGGATCTTTGGAAAGAATGCCAGGGTTGACTGTTGATGTGGATCATGGGTGAGGGATGTGAGCCAGCATAAGGGTCCTGAGTTTGCCAGGCATCTTAATGCCACAGATGACAGTCTGATGACCCTGCAGGTAGGACTGGCCTTTTAGGAGATCACTGTAGTACTGCAGCCAGGCAGTATGGTACTCCCTGGTAGGTAATATGGGAGGGCCCTGGCAGCCAGTGGCTCCTGACCTGCCAAAGAGAAATGGCTGATCCTTGGGAATGCAGGCTCTCTACACCTTGAGGGGAGACATGCTGCAGAGTTCAGGCTCCATGTCACCCTCCATAGTCACAGGAATTGCTGCCTATGCATACAGAAAGAGTGAAGGCCTCTGATGCCAGCTAACAGCAGCTCAGGCTGGAGGGCCTCGTGTTCTCCTGGGTCTCAGATGAACTCCCCTTCATTCCTGTAGAGATAGGAAAAGATAGCATCAACCAAGAATCCTGCAGCTGACACTGGAAGGGGCCACTCCCACCCTAACAGCTAGAGCCCTAACCTTTACCTCCTAGGCCTGTTGTTTCTGGCCTGGTTAACCTGGCATAGGCCAAGAGGCCCAGTGGTACTCTGGATAGTGGAACAGAGTGGGCAAAGGCAGAGTCTAGAAGAGCCAGAGCAGAGCCCAGGTGACCAGCTCCACTCATAGAAGGCTGAATGGAGGACAGGAAGGTTCAGGGAAGGTAACTGAACTGGCAGACAGGGTTAGGGATACTATAGGTCTGAAGCTGGGGTGACAGCCCAGAGAAGAGGGTCCAAAGAGGACAAGAGAGGGCCATAAATTAAGGAAATAAAGGACAGTAGATGTGGCTTTTAGGTCTCCAGCCTGCTCCCCACCCCATTCTAGCCATGCCTATACATACGGATGAGGTCTCCATCGCCGACCTGAGGCAGGGAACTGTTTCTCTTCTCCAGATCCTGAAGCACTGACTGCTCGAATGCTAGAGCAGCAACACGGCTGAAGAATGCCTTCACGTTCTCTCCTGGGGGCCCACAAGACAATTGTGACACCAGCTGACCCCCAAATGTATTTGGGTGTAGAAGCTAGGGTAGCCCACTCTCAGGTTGGCACATGGGGTTCTTTCTAGAGCACCTGACAGTAATGGTGACTACATGAGGGCAGCCCCATCATCCATGTAAGACTACACAGTGCTGGGGCAAGGCCCCCTAGCCTGGCTTCCAACCTCCCTCCAGTTCCCATCCCAGCTGTCCTCAGCTCCTACTCCCTCAGATGTCCAAGCCTTCATTTCCTAGCATCTACTCTTCTAATATTAAGCACCTGCTGTGGGCCAGGTGATGGCACTGGCAGAGCTCAGGGCAGACCTGTGACTGTTCTGTAACTTTTTATGTGCAGCTGGGCCTCACATGAAATGTGTGTGTGTGTGTGTGTGCACGTGCGCGTGTCTTCTTCCAGGTGGAGAGAGCCACTCATCAGGAAGCAGGCCAGGCTTCAGCACCCAACAGGAACACTGCCTTTGTGCAGCTCACAACACAACAGCACAGGGAAATCCTGCTTGTTCACATAGTGAGATTTTAGTAAACCCAATGTTACCCTGATTACAGAGTGAATTCTCACAGAGGGACACTGTTGGGAAGGAATAGAGGGCACTGGGCAGAGGCACTGCCAGGCATTTGTGGCGGGCAAATGGCAGTGCTTCCACCCTCAGTTCTCACTCAGTTGCTGGCCAGATGTCCACTGTCCCTGCTTACCCAAGGCAAGGGCTACTGGGCCCAAATTCTAAGACCTGAGAGCCTCTGGGTTCTATTATGTGCCAAGCTCCACATGCTCTTTCATTTTATTTCTCCAACAACCTGTTTTCAAGGTTTGCTCTTTGCTTCTCTGCATTTCCTAATTTATCTTCAATAAATACATATTGTTTTTGTAATGTAAAACATGTTTTTTCATTAAAAATAAAATGATGGACTTGGATTGTAGCTCAGTGGCAGAGTGCTGGCCTAGCACACGTGAGGCACTGGATTTGATCTTTAGCACCATGTAAATAAATAAAATCAAGGTATTAGGGGCTGGAGCAGTGGCTCAGTGGTTATAACACCTGCCTGGTATGTGTGAGGATGCAGATTCGAACCCCAACACCACATACACAACTAAGTGTTGGAGAAACAAAAACCAGATGAATAAGTAAATAAAACTGATTCTTTCTCACTCTCCCTCTATCTTTAAAAACAAAAATAAAGGTATTAAAAAATAAAATCTGCTTCCCAGATGAGGAGACTAAGGAAAGGAGGAGATGTTGGGCATCTTGCCTGGGTCTGAGGTGCCTAGCATGGTCAGGGTCAGGCTTGGTGTGGGTAGCTATGGGGGCTGTGTTGAAAAACATGCTAGTGTGGCAAGTGCCAGAGGTCACTATTTCTTCCATCCATACAATAAGCCTCCCAATGTTCCTCTAGAGAGAAAGAGACTCTTCTCAGGCAAAGGAAGCTGCTCCAAGTCAGTACAGCTGTGCTGTAATGTGTAATACATGGTCAGAGATGCAAAAGAAAAGGCAAGAACCTTTGTGACATAGCAGGTTCTATAGGACTGGCCCCACAACAGCCCACGGTCCCACTATAGTGATGGCCCCTTGCTCTACTCACCTGTCTTGGCTGACACTGACCAGTACTCAGCCTGCATCTCATTAGCCAGGTGCACAGCCTCCACTTCAGCCTGCTCACATGCTGCCCCTGACTAGAAGAAGCAGACTTCACTGATTTAGTGTCCCATCCTTTTTATAGGGATGCCCCTGAGGGTAGGCAGCTGTTCCCTTCCCACTGTGTCACTTCTCTCTCTGTTTCATGCAGTACAGAGATACTGCTTGCCCAGGGATGATACCTCAGTGGTCCCCAGGAAAATCTGAGTGCCAGTTGTCCTCTTAAGAGACAAGACAGAGAACTTCAGTACCTCTGTCTTTCAGCTCCAAGGCCTACAGTTTTTGAATTCTAATGCTCATGACAGTGCCACCCACCAATCCTCAAACTTGGGCTGAATGTGTAGGTGTTTTCCTGAGGGCCACCCAGGCTTCCAGCTCTGCTCTGCTTACCAGAAGATCTTTCTTGGTTCCCACGAGGAAGATGAAGCAGGATCCTGCCTCATTCTCCCTTAGTGCATCCTCCAGCCACTGCCTAGAATGCACATAGGGGAGACAGGCTGAGATCCCACCCACCCCTCCAACTCTTGAGGAAGACCTGGGGACAAGATTCAGAATTGGATCCTCCCCAGGACTGGGAGCACTAAGATGGGAGGTACAGGGAGGGTGCTTTGGCCCATAATGGCTAAGTGGGTCCTACAGCCATACTTTGTAGGACCAGAGAGGTTGGGAATATAAAAGCACCAATCATGGGGAGGTGAAGACCCCATTCTCATCCTTTGAGACCTTGGGTGAGTCCTAAACTTCATCAACTGGAGTGCACTCCTCTCTCCCACAACTGGTTTGGAAGATGCTAGATATGAATGCCTCCAGACAAATGCAGGGTGAGGGACTTTTGTTCCTGACAGAAGCAGGATGGCCTCCTGGAACTGGTCACATTGCCCATGTTTCTTCCAAGACAACATGTATTAAATTCATGTTCCTTCAAGACAGGGCTGGCTATGAAGTTATCAGGGCCTAGGGCAAAGTGAACATGTGAGGCCTCTTGTTCAGAAATTATTAGATCTTTCAAGATGTGACAGCAGAGGATGAGAACATTTTGTCAGGGGGATTAAACCCAGGGTCTCATGCATATTAGCCAAGTGCTTTACCTCTGAGTCACATCTCCAGCCTGACAGCAGGATATTAAAGCAAGTGTGGGCCCTTTGGAGCACGAGCCCTGGTGCAACTGCATTGGCTGTATACCCTTGAGCAGTAGATAAGGACAGATCTTGAGGTATAAGAAGGCACCTGGAGAGCAGGTGGCCTACGGGCAATTGGTCTGACAAGTGAGCCTGGTCACTTGAACCTATTGGTGGGGGCCCAAGTGGCCAGGTTTGGGGAGCTCTTTCAGGCAGGTTCCTGAACCTAGGTGCCTAAAGATTCAGAGTCCAGGATTACTTGCCTGGTGTGCTCCAGCGTCTGCACATCAGTGAGGTCAAAGGCTGTGATGATCACTAGACACACAGGGAAAAGCCAATAGCTAATCAGTGACAAGTGAGGCCAACACAGTATGAAAAAAGGGGAGGCTCTTCTCAGGTACCTCTCAAGATCCTGAGGAACTGCCAGTGTGGCCTCTGGGACCCATCCCTGGACCCCATAGGAGGCTGGGGAGGAAATGCCCCATGGCTGTACCCCCTTCCCCAGGTTCTGCCCTCCCACTGACCTCCTCCCACCTCTACCCAGCAGCACAGCCTCAGGGTGGAATTCAAGGAGGCAGAATGAGGGGGCAAGAAGCACTGCCTTGGCATTAGTCACCATCTGCCACTTATGGAGAAGGGAGCCTTGGCAAGGGGCTTAACTGCTGAAAGCCTCAGTTTTCCCATCTTTAAAATGGTGAGAATGATGCCTCTAGCTCTCAGGGATGCTTTGAGGGTAAACAAAGGCAATTATTTTGAAAAGGTATTAGTTCAGGGCTTGACCCAGGACAGAATTTCAACCAATGACAGCTACAGCTATGATGACGATTAGCAACAACCAGCTTAACGGAAACAATTTCTGGTGAGCCATATGGGCAGAAAACGAGAAGATAAAACCCTGTTGTCAGCTCCTCTGATCACTGGCACTGTCCTGGGCCCATGGGTTGAGGGTAGTTCCTAAGGGAAACCACATGGAAGATATTCCAAGCAAATATCTATTTTCCACTGCCCCCTGGGATATACACAGGCAGAACAGGAGCTTTTTCTGCACCTTAGCTGATGTCTACAGGAAAGATCTGACCCTCCTGAGGTACAGGAAGGCACAGAGGAGGAGGACATCCCCAGGAGAGGATGATTGGGATAGCCTAGCTGCTATCTGCAGAGCTGTGCCAGGTACGTTCTAGCCCCAGGGAGACAGCATCCCCTAGGGAAGAGAGACCTGGAGAGGCAAAGGTTGCAGGAGGCCACAGCTGACATGGCCAAGCAGGAGCTCCAGCCCTAGGCTGAGGCTCCCATGATTTGTTTCTTGTTTTTGCTTCTTTCAAATCTGAATAAAACATACGGATTCTTTCACTACTACTGAGTAGGCATAACTGTCACTTTTGGTTTGGGATCCTTTTGACAGTTCTCATACTTCCCACTGAAATCCATTTCTGTCCTCTATCTTGGGAGGCTGAGGTTGGCATGAAAAGGTTATGCTGCTACGTTGACTGACAGTGAGCTTGCCCAGTGCCTGGGATGGCCTTGGTCATTTTGGTATTGGGGCACTGAGCCTTGCTGCCATTCCTGCCAAGGTCCCCCTTTCATTCCTCTTCTGGTCTAGCCCCTTCCTGCTAAGGTAGGGCAAGGCTCTCCCTACCTCCCTTAGAGTCTGATGCTGCCCTCTTTTCTAAGATGCCTGGAAAAGCACATCCCTTTCTGAGCATGTGTCTGAGTTGAAAACTGGAGGTCAGACTTAACAGCCAGCATTCATCATCACAAGTTCCCTAAAGGGCATCACTGCCAAAGCCAACCAAGGCCCTGCCTTGAATGCAGCTTCCTCACCCACAAGCACTGGCTGGAATGTTTTCTCAGTGGCTCTTGGAGGACAGAAAACTAGTGCCTGTGCATAGAAACTGAGCTTCCTGCTGTTGAGCCCAGCAGGGAGCCCCCTGCTGCATGTGGCTCCACCCTCATAAGACTGCTCACCCTGGGCTCCCCGATAGTAGGCAGATGCGATGCATTTGAATTTCTCCTGTCCAGCAGTGTCCCAGCTGTGCAGTGAAGAGGGAGAAAGGAAAATGGTGGTAGCTGGTTAAGCAATCACAGTATTCCGCTTGTAGTACCATGAGAGGAAGACCTAAGGATCTGCACCAACTATGGAGGCTTTGGAAATGGCTTGTATAAGTCAACTATTCCTGCCACCAGCTCCTGATGATCCCTCCTGAGGTGCCCCAGTGGGGAATTCTCACGGGATTCAGTGTCACTGGGGAGACAGCATGGCATTGGCAGTTCTGCTGCTCAGATGAATGGAATTACAGCTCAGTCCCTTCTGACTGTGACATTCAAAAGAAACATATGTTCTATGGTTCAGCTTGCTTCCTATGAATAGTGCTGGGGCTCCAGGCCAGGCCTTCAGCCATGGCTTTTGGCCACCTGCTCATGTATGACTGGGGCATTGCTTTACCTTCCAGACTGTAGCTCCCTGGCTGGGGGGAAGGGGTGTCTAACAGAAGATTTGCATCTTCTGGGTGACTCTGATCAGTTATCTCTGCTCTCTAAAGTAACACACTGAGAAAGACTTAGAAGCTGAGCCATAATTGACTAATGATGTCTACCATGGGCACAGTATAGAAGAGAGGAAGGCACACATGCTAAAATCTATTTGCCCTGGTTTAGAACAAGGTAGGGGACAATATGCAGGGATAAGCCTGAAATACAATCACCAATCCCTTTTCAAAGCCAACAAATCAAAATTCAACTTTTCTCAGTAAACTTTAAAAGGAGATAAACCACAAACATGGCATAAATGGTCTGAAAGTTTTTTCAAGTGAACCAGCATGATGCAGACTTTTTGGCTATATTCCTTTTTAATTTTTTTTTTAAGAGAGAAGGATAGAGAGAGAGAGAGAGGGAGAGGGAGGGAGAGAGAGAACCAATTTTTATTGAGTTTTTCACATGGCTTTCGTTGTTCTGACACTTAGCTGGGGTTTGAGCCTGTGTACTTGTGCATGCTGGGCAAGCACCACAACCACCGAGCTACTGCTTCAGCCCCTTAATTTTTTTTTTTTTTAATTTAAAGAGAGAGAGAGGGAGGGGCTGGAGCTGTGGCTCAGCAGTGAGGGCACATCAAGTGCAAGGACGCGAGTTCAAACCCCAGCACCACACATGCAACGAAGTGTTGGAGCAATGAAAGTCACATGAAAAAACTAAATAAAATTCTCTTTCTCTCTCTCTCACCGTTCCTCTGTCTTTAAAAAAAAAAATAAAGATAGATGGAGAGAGTGAGAAAGACAGTATCAATTTTATTTATTCATCTGGTTTTTGTTTCTCAGACACTTAGCTGTGCTGGGATTTGAACCTGGGTCCTTGTGCATGCCAAGCAAGCACTCCAATCACTGAAAAGAGAGAATCAATTTTTTTTTTAAATAAAGAGAAAGGGACAGTGAGAGTGAGAGAGAGAGAGAGAGAGAGAAAGAGAAACAATTTTTATTTAGTTTTTCATGTGGCCTTTGTTGCTCAGAGGCTTCATTGTATACATCATGCTGGGGTTTGAACTTGCATACTCATGCATGCCAGGCAAGCGCCGTAACTGCTGAGCCACTGCTCCAGTCCTGAGAGAATCAATTTTTATTTAGTTTTTAATGTGGCTTTCTTTACTCCGAGACTTCATTGTGTATGTCGTGCTGGGGTTTGAACATGCATCCTTGGGCATGCCAGGCAAGTGCCACAACCACTGAGCCACTGCTCTAGCCCCCTGACTATATTCTTTTTTTTTTTTCAGGGCTGAGGACCCAACTCGGGGCCTTGTGCATGCTAGGCAAGCGCTCTGCCACTGAGTTAAATCCCTAACCCCATGACTATATTCTTTTTAGTCATTAATTCACACATATTTTCACATATCTCTAAAGAAGATTCTGGGTGGGGAGCTGGGAGTGGGCTTGGAAATGGGGCCAGCTGGTAACAGCCTCAATATAAGACACTGAGAGGCTACAGCAGAACAGTGACACTGCTTTGTCCTGGGCCCTCGAAATAGATACAGTTTGTTGCCACAAAGAAAAACCAGCCACTAGTTATTCTCTGCATGGCTCCACCTGGGCAACCCAGGCTCTTTGCCCTTCTTACCTTTCTAGATCCCTTGGTCCTATGTCCCGCATTTTCACAGCCTCTTTTGTTCTGGATTGATATTGCACTTGCTCTTGGAAAACATGGGCATCATCGGATGTAGGACCACACTGGGGCACTACATTTTAACAGATTTGGGAGATGACTTTCACAGGATCTGCAGGTCTAGCCTAGGCGGGGAACTGAGGATAGAGGAATGAAACAAGGGAGGAAGAAAGGGGAAAATACCAGGAGAGATCTGGTAAATGCCAAGGGGCAAGAAGAGGACAGTGGCCATCATGCAGAAGAACAGGGAAGGGGGAGGGATCACTTAGGAGAGTGCAGTGGCCTGGAGCCTGAACAAGGCCTGTGGCATCTTCTAGGTGCCAGAGGGAAGGGAAGGCAAGGTCCACTTTAGTTGAGGTGTCCTCAGGGTGAGCCCTGGGCACACCTTGAGTTGTTCTGAGAGAAAGTAAAAGGGAGGAGTTGAAACTAGTGAGCCACAGAGAGGCAGAAGCAGGGGTTAGGCAGGAAAGAAGACAGAAGCAGAAGGAGAGAGAAGCAGAGGGAGCAGAAGTTACTTGAGAAAAGTGGTGTGAGGAGGACGATGAGTCCATCAGACGTGAGGAAGAAATGTGGACAGTGTGGTCTCTGACAGAACCCTCTTTGCCCAAGTCTGGCACACAATGACAGGATTTGGTCCCATTTTATGGCTGAGAACAGAGGCTCAGAGCTCAAAAATGACTTGCCAAAGCTACCTTGACTTCTGTGGCATCACAGGAGGTCCAGTGGGGAAGGGGATGGCCAGAGCCTAGGAGGAGGCCAAGCCCTAGCAAGAATAGAAGGCAATCAGGAGAGGCTGGGAATGGGTGGGCAGGTCAGCCTGTGAGGACATTCCTTGGATCTGATCACCAACACAGGAAAACTACTAGGACAGAAGGAACATCCAGCAAGTCAGGGAGCTGTGGAAGCCTGGTTTCTCATAACCACTCTAGGCCCTGCTTGTCCAGATGAGTCCTTGCTGAGCTCCATGGGGTACTGTGGAAAAGGAGCTGGCCAAAGTCTTTCCTAGGTATCTCCTGGCAGCCTACCCACAAGTCATGTGAGAACCAGCACTACACAACAGCAACTTACATCTGGAGGCTGTAGGGAATCCCAGCTATCTCAAAGCGTTCAATTTCAAAGTCTACCCCAATGGTAGCCTTGTAGTCTCGGTCAAAAACATTCTTGCAAAACCTGATGGAGGCAAGAAAGCCATCAGAGAAGTTATCATCACAGAAATGGGAATGGAAGTTTTGCTCATGATAGTGACTAAGTCTGGAGGCAAATAAAGTCTACTGATGGGAATTGGTAAGAAAGGGACATCCCACAGAGGTTATAGACAAACAAGTGCATTAATTAGCTTTCTGTCACTAAAACAAACACCTGAGATAACCAACTTAGAGAAGAGGTTCATTTTGGCTCACAGTTTCAGAGTTTTTAGTCCATGATATTACCCCCTTTAATTAGGAACTGTGGCAAGGCAGTAAGTAATCATGGCAGCAGCATGTGAAAGAGCAAAACCACTCACCTCATAGCTGGGAAGTAAAAAAGAAAAAGAGGAAGGGCCAGGAGTCCTACTTTCTATCCCTTTAAGGGCATGCTCCCAATAACCTAGAGACCTTTTAAATTTTCCACCACTTTCCAATAGTGCCACAGGTAGGGGATATCAAGCCTTTAACACATATACCTTTGGGGAATACTTATTTAAATCACAGCAACAGAGCAGCCAGAAAGAACAAGATAGGGGAAGAGAGACCATGGTGCCCAAAAGGCAAACACTGTAAGTTAGAACAGTGAGAAAAAATGGAGGATCTATGCCCAGGGAAGGTAGTGGAAGGACTAACTCAAGGTTCTAAAGGGACAGTGAATAACGCCAGGCTCTTGGATTGCCCTACTGTCTGCAAACCTCATCATCTCCCCAATTTCTTACCCTCGCCCATTTAGCTCACACCAGGCTGAGGCTAGTTCTCAGCAATCACATAGTTCCCACTACGATAATGTATCCGGTCCTCCCAGGCAAAGGTGTGACAACTTGCTGCTGGGAGGTGTAGCCAAATGACACGGCCTTACCTGTGGATGAGGCTGGTCTTGCCCACATAGAGATCACCAACAACAACCACCTTGGAGAGTTTGAGCCTGTAAGAAATATGCCTGTGTCACCTTTGAGCAGGGATTAAGATTGTCTTCAGCATACACAAGTCTTTCCTTCCTGAGCTCTTTGCAGTGGTCATCCCTCAATCTTGAATTCAGCATGGGCCACACTGATGAGGCCCTTGTTTCCCCTCCTTGATCCTCAGAGGGAAGAGTGGGATAGCCTACATTTTTTCTGGGAACTCCGCTGGCCCCTCTAGGCCAAAATCACTATCTTGAGAATTAGAAATGGGTATGAAGAACCTGGCTCTGTGGCACAATGGATAGTGCAATGGACTTCTAGACAGAAATAGGTATGAAGAGAGGCTGAGTCAAGGCTAAGGTGGTAGAAGCAAGAGTGCAGGTGGGGCTGCGGTAACCAAAAATGGTGGGTAAATCTAAGTTGGGGGTGGAGGATGCCACACAGGGGATGCAGACATGAGACTTAAGTGTGGGGAGATACTGACACAAGGGGTGGGCAGGCAACAACTGTATCCTACTACGTGTCCTCTGTGCTTACATAGGCTCAGCTCATTATAAGCAGGGACTCCCTGATCAGGGAAGTAAAAAAGAAAAAGAGGCCTTGTTCCAAGGCCCTTTGGAGATGTGTGTAGGACTCAAACAGGCCAAGAGGCATGCCATGGATACAATTCAGGATGTGCATACCGGGTTGTGGCTTGAGGCAAATTGGCTTGAGGTTGTTGAGAGAGAGGTATAGTGAGAGAGAGAAAGAGAGAATCAATTTTATTTAGTTTTTCATGTGCCTTTTGTTGCTCTGACACTTCATTGTGTATGTGGTGTTGGGGTTTGAACCTGCTACTCATGCATGCCAGGCAAGCGCAGTAACCGCTGAGCCACCACTCCAGCCCTGGGGACACAGCTTTTTGAGCGTGGCTTCCACCCACGCTTCTGTATATGCCCTGCAATTTGGGCAGCAACATATCTGGAACTGTCAAGAATACTTTGTTTCTGCAGCTCATTCTCAAGGATATTAATGGTTGAAGCAACCAACCCAAGGTAACATCTAATAGGCACTTCCTCTGCTTGCATACTGCAAGACGGCACATCTGTCTTACATGGTGACCTGACATAGAATTCAACTTTCTACATCTGTAAGGATAGGGACTGTGTCTATCCTGACCTCAGGCAGCCCTCTTGTTCTGGAACAGGCTGACCCTGACTCCATTTCTCAAGTGAAAAAACAAAGGTATTACCAGAGTCTTATGGTGGGTACCCTCAGTACCTATCTTTCCCTTCCTCTGGTGCTATTGTGAGGGGTCAGGGACATAATCTGTGTGAAGCACTTGATATGGAACAGCACTCTCTACCTGATGCCACTATTCTCATCCCACCAGCAAGGCCCCTTCGGCTATTCTGACCTGAACTCTGCCTCCCTTTGTGCAGCCTTGGGGACCTCTGAGCTGGACTCTTTTGTGGCCTTACCACACCTGTGAGCATGCCAACTGCAAATGAGCAGATTGTGAGCTCTTCAGGATGAAAGGTAGAAGCAGGCCCCTGTACCTGTTAAGTTAAAGGAACAACTGTTGCAAAATCCTGTGCCAGCAGTGACAGGTTCTGTTGAGGTAGGAACAGAGACAGCCTTTGTGGGCTAGCTCTGGTGAGGAATCCAATCAGGCAAAACAGCCTAAGATAAGGGGGCTCAGGAACACACAGGAAGTGCACCCTACTCAGCCCTCGATGAGGGGCAGGAACAGCAGAGGGTCAGAAAAGGCTTCCAGAGGATCTGACACATGGAGAACCGAAGAGGAAGGGGAGGCAAGAGGATTAAGAAAGATGTTTTCAGACAGAGGTAAAGGATCTGTACTGAGACCTCAGGCTGAAAAATCATCTGCATGAAATTCTGAGAAAAAGGAAAGTTGTTCTACATGGCAAAGAGTGTCAAGTAAAGCCAGATTAAAAACAATAACAACAAAAAACGCAGTACTTGTTGCACCAATCCACTCTGTGTTTCTTTCTTTCTTTTAAGAGAGAGAACAGTGAGAGAGGGAGAGAGAGAGAGAAAGAAAGAATCACTTTTATTTAGTTTTTCATGTTGCTTTCATTGCTCCGACACTTCATTGTGTACATAGTGCTGAGATTTGCACTTGCGTCCTTGCACATGCCAGGCAAGTGCCGTAACTGCTGAGACATCTCTTTAGCCCCCATTTGTTCATTTTAAAAAATCACAATTCATTCATGCATTCATTCCTGATGGCAATCTTCCCCCACATTTCCTATCCCATAGGCTCACCCAACAGTCCCTGTGTTTCTGCGCTGGCAAGCCAAGCTGACCTGCCCGTGGAAATGCTCTTTGAGCTGCAGGCAGGCATCAGGTGTATACCACTGTAAAGAGACAAACAGATACACAGACAGGCACACTATACTGTAAAGCTACAGTCTGTCACCAGAGCTAGGGATTGTGGTGGTGACCTACTTCTCAGCCTTCCCCCTGAGCTTTGAGTTTGGCAACTTCATTTCCCTGTTCCCTGTCATGGCTGAAGGGTAGGAAGTATGAGCCAATGGTAGAGACAGGGTACAGAGTGCAGGGAAGCATTACGTGGACCCAACACAACCTGACTGAGAATTCCTCAGGTCTGAAGTGCTATGGTCCTAGAGTACAGGGTGGGCTTGGTGTGCAGCGGGCTATGACTCCTAACTACTATAGGAAGGAAAGGAAGAAAATATCACTTTCTAAAACACAACATATGCCCCAGGTTGCCTCCCTGGAGTGGAGCATTTTGGAGCCAGATGTAGCCAGTTGAATCCCTCTGCCACCATGCCTGGCTGTGTGGTTTTAGACAACTTTCCCTACACTCTGAGCCTTTATATATGGTGTTCTTCCTCCCAAGAAACCCGGCCTGTTTTGTGCCAATCATATTTACCTTTCTTTTTTTTAACATTTGAATGTATTTAATATTTTTATAAATAGTTATATCCTGAGAGCATATGTAAGCTCATTTGAGACATTTTCCTTTCTTTCAGTTAATGAAACATAGTCTCCATTATCCCTAGTTTCCACAGAGGAAGCACCAAGCTATGTTGCAGTGGAAAACCCCAAAAAAACTGTCTAAGGTCTGAGGCAGAAAGTCCTTGTCTGGGAATGTGTGGAGAAGTAACTTAGTGGGAAAGGTGAATAAGCAGGAGGAAGGAATGGCTGTAGACTTAAAATACCCAGAACCTACAGATTGGCACAGAGCCCAAAATTTTCAAAAGCCCATTTTGGTAGCTTGTCTCAAGCCACACTTAAACAAACATTGGTTCACTGATAGCAGAGTCTTAATCTTCCAGAAATATTTTCTGCATGTTTTAATGAACACAGACATTGCTTTTCTCTCCATTTTTTTAGCAGTGTTGTGGATTGAACCTAGGGACTTGCACATTCTAGGCAAGTGCTCTACCACTGAGTGAAACCCCCAGTCACTGGAGTAACAATAATGAATGCAGTAACAATAATGAGAACAGCAACCACCCACAACTTCAAGGGAGCTCCCAATGTGAGAAGTATTATCCTCATGTAGTAGTGGCTCCAAGAGATTCAGTAACTTGCCTATGGTCACACAGTGTAATGAAGCAATCAGGATTTATACCTAGGGCTGTCAGGTTTATAACCTCCAGCTACATTGCGACCCTTTGTCACCACTGGTCTGCAAGTCAACACCTAGTTTTCCAGGTTCTTAAGAAGAAGGATCTCCTGGATTCACTTGCTTGCTTTCTGGGGGCAAGATAAGTTGGGGAAGCTGGATATGGCCTCAGGGTCAGGACAGCAGTATAGACAAAAAGAGCTGGCCTAATGACTCTCTACCTTAGGGAAGTTGCTGATGATGCGGTCCCGGCTCACAGGGGGTCCCAAAGGCATCAGAGAAGACCTCATTCTTCTGTGGACTCAAACAGGGGGAAAAGATTGTGAAATAAAATTTACAGGAGGCTATCGTTTTGGACTTGCCTCTTTGCATACTTGGCCCCAGTAGACGGGATCAAACCAGAATGTAGTCACTCGTGCTAGCTGTCACAAGGTCAAAGTGAAATCTGAAACAGTTCAGTTGTCAGTATAACAATAACAACAACAAAACAAAGCAAACAAACAAAACACAAAATCATCAAGAGATTCATAGCAATCAATCCAAAATGGCCCTTTTTACCAGAGCTAGCATAAGGAAGTCCCCTCTATTTTATTCTATTTTAACCACATAAAGTAAGTAGAGTGGGGAGAGGTCCACAGTTCCTAGTCCCAAAAGGATGCAGGCCGAGCGGTCTGGGGACGTTAGATTTCAGGCCTTTCTCTGGAAAGTCCTCACCCCATCCAGGGTCAGGCCTCTTAAGTTGATTCAAAAGCCCTACACATCATTTTACGGTCCATCTCCCTCTCCCCGCTAGGCTGGCCCTGACCAAGGCCAATTGTTGTCCTTCATTTAATCGGGCTCTCTCCTTCGGTACCAGCAGCGGCCTGGCTCCGGGTGGGCGTTCAGGAAGAGTGGCCCGGGGCCCGCAGATCATATTTAGGCTCTGGGAGTAGGAAGCGGGCGGGGGGACCCTGCGACCTTGCGATCCTAACCTCTGGAACGTGCCCGCGCCGGGGCGGGGGGAGAAGGCGAGTGGACTCACCCACCGCGTCTACGAAGGCTCGGAGACCCGCGCGGCTTGATACCGCGGCGCCGGCCGCAGCGATCGCCACGGCAACGCCGGCCACGAGGGACCTGCTAGCGTCGGACCAATCCCGGACGTCGGGGCGGGGTCTGGGAGGAGCTGCTTTGGAAGGAATCCCTCGCGCGGCGATCACCATAGCAACTGGAGTCTCCCGGGGATCCGGGCCAGTCAGCCTGCGAAAAGACTTCCGGACGCGGCCCGAGAGAGCCGGAGGTCACCAGCGAAACCCGGGCAAAGCGGGATAGGCTGGCGGCGGGCGGAGCCCGGGAGTTCGTGGGTGGAGCCTGGGCTCTAGGGAGGAGGCCTGGGTTGGGGTGGACCGTAGAGAGGATGGCGCGCACTGCCCCCTCTGGCAATCACTTCAGGTGGGAGAGTTCTTTTCCTTGCTGTATCATGGTGTTTGATCAGCATCAAGCACCGTGCTGCGCCGGGAGACGGACGTGCGTCGGGTCTGCCATCTACTGACTTGACTGCATAGTTCTTAATCCGATGCTGTCTGAAAATCATGCTTCGTTTCTAGAGCTCTTGTTACTGTACAAGAGTAGGAAGTAGAGAAGGAAATAGAGAGAGAATGACGGCTCAACAATAACAGGTTTATTAGGAGGGGGTCCCAGGGAAGTCTGGGACGCCCCTGCCACTTACGGCCTGGGGTAGATATAGAGGGAATGGGGGGGAAGCAAGGTAATAGCTTTCTGGTTAAACTGTGTTTTGCAGTAGAGTGGGAATTAAATCAAGTTTTTCAGTAGGGTGGGATCCTCCGGTAAGGGCCCGAGGCAGTAGGTTCAGATTAGGGCCAGAGTCTGTAGATTTCCGAACTGTACTGCTTGACTGAGGGGCTTCTGGTAATTTTCCATATACATCAGTTACAAAATTAATTTTCTTTGTAAATGGGTGTTTAAAAGCTGACTTGAGCAGGGGACAGTGGCACATGCCTGTAATCCCAGCGACTCAGAGGCGGAGGCAGGAGGATTGCAAGGTCCAGGTCAGCCTCAACAATTTAGCCAGGCCCTAAGCAATTTAGTAAGACCAACCTCAAAAGTAAAAAGAGCTTGGGATGTAGCTCAGTGGTAAATCACCCCCCCCCCAGGGTTCAAAAAACTGACTCAACTCACTTTTAACTACCCCATTTTGGAAAGTGAGCTTGTGTGGTGCTACATGGTCTCCAGAGGCCCTTTTGTAAAACTGTAATAAGATTCAGAGAGGTCCAGGGGTCCCAGTTTTGAGAACCTACTTAGTTCAGTCCATTTCTTCACAGACAAGGACACTAAGACTCTCATACATTTGAAAGGATTTCCCTAGTGACTTAGAATTAGAATTGGAACCAGATTTTTTTCTTCCTTTTTTTTTTTTTAAGAGAGGGACAGTGAGAGAGAAAGAGAATCAATTTTATTTAATTTTTCATGTGGCTTTTGTTGCTCTGACACTTCATTGTGAACATGGTGCTGGGCTTCAAACCTGCATACACTCGCATTCCTGGCAAGCACTGTATCTGCTGAGCCACCACTCCAGGACTGGAACCCAGCTTTCTTGACTCCCAGCCCAGTACTCTTCATAGCACCTTCCTTAAAAATACAACACAACAAAACAAAAACTTGATCCTTTGAAGGACAGCAGGGGAAGGATTTCTGTATCACAATATGATGTCCTTGGTACACAGATCCAAGTCAGTAATCTTTAATTCAGAGCTAATGTACTGATGTTGATGTTTGATACTTTTGTTAGTTTCATTGAGAAGGTCTCAGACCTAGAGGATAAACTTAGGTGAGTTGCTCTATTTTCCGCACCTCAGTTTGCTATAAAATGAACCTACCTACTTCAAGGGTTTCTTTATGAAGATTACATGAAATGGTGAAAGTGATTTTAGTTGCTGAGGCTGGCTTAGTACTTGTAATCCTCCTGCCTTGGCCTCCGGAGTCCCTTGGATTACACCATGTGCTCTGTGAAAGTGCTTTTAAATGGTAAAGTTTCATTCAAATCCATTAATCGCTCATTTTTTACTTACTATAAGTCTCATGGCATATGTCTTGCCTTAGAGAGGCAAGAAAACAGAATTGACATGGTCTCTATCCTCAGAGAAGTTGTATTCTGCTGGGGGAATCTGAAATAGATGGCTAGGCATATAATTCAGTGGTAGAACACTTAGCTAGTATACCCAAGGCCTTAGGTTTGATTCCAAGTAACTGGGGAAAAATAAGTAGAGAACTCAGGAAGCCAATGGGGTGATTAGATTATGAGATATATTAGTAATTTGGATTTGGGGAGAAGGAAGTGTTCCTAGAGAAAGTGTCTATCAAGTTGCCTCCTGGAGGACAAAGAAGTCATTAGTGCAGTGCAGGCTGTAGGAGGGATCTGGTTATGGTGGTGCATATCTGTAATCCTAGCTATTTGGGAGGCTGAGGCAGGAGGATCATAAATTCAGAGTGAGCCTGGACAACTTGGACCCTGACACAAAAATAAAAAGGGATGGTAATGTAGCTCTGTGATAGCTCAAATAACACACACACACACACACACACACACACACACACACACACAGCTCAGCATGGTTGGAAGAAGTCATCTCCTAAGAACTTGAGCAACAGGTTAGGAGGGTTTTTTTGTTTTTGTTTTTGTTTTGGGCAGGGTCTCACTGTGTTGTCTAGGCTGGTCTTGAGGGGTCCTCCCACTTCAGCTTCCAGAGTAGCTGGGATTTATAGACATGCACCACCACAACAGGCCTGTTTAGGAGTTTGGACTTAGGCCTGAGACTAGTGGGGAAATATGGAAAGGTTTTAAGCTTGTAGGGGCTGGTATTGACCACTTACTTTAGAGAACAATCACTCCAGCTAGCAGTGTGTTGGGTCCGCTGTAGGAACCGACCCTGATCATCACTAGGTGATCAGTTTGTAGGGCAAGAAGCACTCTCCAAGGCTAGGTAGTCCTAGGGTCAGGTCTGTGTGATTTGGGGGAAGCCACTGAACCTGACGTTCTTTTTTTTTTTTTTTTTCCACTGTTTTTTTTTTTAAATTTTTATTTTTTGAACAGACTTACAAGATTTTAACAAATCAATATAAAATGTGTATAAAATGTGTAAATATTCTGGATATTGTAATTATC
>PVKS010015779.1:0-45274 GCA_004027875.1 Aplodontia rufa
CAAGATGCCAGAGGCAGCAACAAGCATCAGTCCCCACTTCTCCACTGGAAATGAAAGAGTTTAGTAGGTTTCCCACTATCTGAGGATGAGTGCTAAAGAAGAAAATAACCACGGAACTTCTGAAAATGATTTCAGGATTTCAATTAGAAATGTGTTTTTAATACAATATTAGGAAAATCAGACAAAACAACCAGTAGATCACCATAGGAAAGTGAATCCTTGGTGTTGACAAATATTAGACTCAAAGAGAAAGCAGAGGATAAAAGCAAATGTTGGAAATGATGGGGAAGGGAAAGATGGTGGGGTTCTGTTCTCTGTCCTACCACATCCAAGAATTATAGAACTTCTTGAGGAACAAACTCACATGATTGGAGCAAAAGCAACAATCAAAGAAATAATTATAGAAATTTAGTGTGTAAACTGAAATATCTCATGGTATTGTAAGAAAAAATAAACTTGATAGGACCATCCAGGAAAGGTGCCCAAGCAGGTCTCAGACTTCCGTCTTTTCTTTTTTTTTTTTAACCAGGGATTGAACCCAGATGCACTTAACCACTGAGCCTCATTCCCAGTCCTTTTTATTTTGTGACAGAGTCTCGCTAACTTTCTTAGGGCATTACTAAGTTGCTGAGGCTGTCTTTGAACTTGCAATCCTCCAGCCTCAGCTTCCCAAGACACTGGGATTACAGGCATGTGCCTTGGCACCTGGCCTGAGACTCCCATCTTAAGAAAGGCCTGCTTCCTGGGGTCTGAGAATTTGGCTAGTAGCAATTTCCTACCTCAATATGAAATATTCCCTAAATGGTAAATGTAGCTTACTGTGCCTCAATTGCTTTTTTTTTTTTTTTTTTTAACAAACACTGTGATTTTTTGCTGAATACCTACTTTCCTCCTGGGTATCCAGAATTTTGGTACATGCTAGGTAGACTTCCTACATGATCAGACCCCAAGGACAAAAACTTGAGTTCTGAGTCTCTATTGGGCTTCTCTGGCCAAATGCATGATATATGTTTTGTTCCATTTTCCTGAAAGAGAGCTCTGTGTGGCCCCTAATGGGAGGCAGACAGCGTAGGGAAGCCACGGATTCCATGAGACATTGCCTGAGACTTTCCCCTGGCGAGCACATTGCACATGTGTCCTTACGACATGGCTATAATAAATTCTAGCCAGGCGCACACATTGTGCTGAGTTTTGTGAGTCATTTTAGTGAATTTCCAAACACAGAGTTGGTCTTGGGGAATCCCTGACATAGAGGCTTCACTTAAAATTCAACATATTTGAATTCTAAGATTAATTTGCTTTTATATCAAAAGAATCATGGAAGGGAAAACAACATGTTACAAAGAATATAAAAATTGATTAACTTCAGAATTTTACTTTGCCATCTTATATGGAGCAGCCTTAGAAGGTTTTGAAGGGAGAATGTTGAAACCAAGTAAATTTGCAGCTTTTGTAATATAGGCAAATGACAGACTCAAAACAGACATAAGGTAGGGACAGAGGTAATAAGCCCTAAGAATGTGATAATGGAGGTTTCTAGATGTACAGTTCTTTAATGGAGCATAGATCACAATTCAAAAATCCAGTTGGATTGTTTTACTAGAAAATTCTGTGTCTTTGTGGTTAGCTCTTTGCTATTTCCCTCAGCTGTTTTTTGCTTCTAAAATTTCAACAAGACCAAGAAATTAATTTCTTGTGCCATATCTTTCTTTTTTAACATTTTATTGAGGAGTTGGGTTTGTACAATCATAAATGCATATGTTAGCAGCTCAATTTACAATAGCTAAACTATGGAACCAACCCAGATGCTCCTTGCTGGATGAAAACATTAAAAAATTGTGGTACATATAATGAAGTTTAACTATGCTGTTAGAAAGATATCATGACTTTTGTAGCTAAATGGATTAAAATGGAAAAAATCATGCTGAGTGAAATATCCTAAACACAGAAACTGAAGGGCTGAATGTTTTCTTTCATAAGTGGAAGCTAGATTAAAACCTAAGATAGGATGAAAATTAGCTAAGTTTAATTAATAAACCCACCAAAGTTGAATTTTCACATAAGCTGGTAGATGGACAACTGTGAAGATGGGGGGAGAAGGCAGGGAGGGAGAGAAGGGAGGGTGGGAAAATGGAGGTTTATCAGTAAGGCTGGGTTCACTGGACTCCTGTGAGAAGCCAAACTATACTTGGGCAGGCAGATGAACTTGGAAATTTCAATAATTAAATGTACATGTATATGCTCATTTCTATCTATAGCGTGGGGGTATTATAGAGAAGACATGAGATCAGGGAATGGATGAAGGCAGGGAGATCCTGGACTAGGGTTGGGCTTAACTTTGTCAATATCTATGTATGCATGAATATGAAACAAAAATTCCCTCCAATAAATAAGACTATGTTGAACAAAAAACAAAAAATAAATAAGTGAGTATGTAGTGACAATATGATATGTCCCATCCTAATCCAGAGTCACCCCACACATCACCCACACCCCAGTCTCTTGAATCTCCTATATTTTCCCCCATAACAGGTATAAATCTCTCTGTGTATCTCTCTCTGTCTTCCTTTCTCCTCTCTCTCTCCCTCTCTCTCTCTCTGCACAATCAAAAGATTGTGCATTGTCCAGGATTACCTGATTGTATAAGTATTATTTGGCTTCTTGGGGGAGTATAGAGTAAAGTACATTATTGCTTACCCCTGCCGGATCCCTCCCTTTTCTTCCCCCTCCTCCCTCATATCTATGGTTCCCCTAGATTATGTGTTGCTTCAACTTTGGGGAATCTAGTACATGAGCTTGACCTTTCACCCAGGCCTGAGTTTTACTCTCACCTCCACAAATGAGGGAAAATATTTGACCCTTGAGTCTATGAGTTTTGCTAATTTTGCTCAGCATAATTTCTTTCATCCCACATAATTCAGAAGTCGTGTGTCATGACTGATGGCCACTTCAACTACTAGGTCTATTCTAATCATGGCAAAAATTGAAAGGATGAAATAGGTCTCAATTTGTATGAGTTACTGAGTTGAGAGTTTTTGTAGAGAGCAGGATTTGGGCCTACATCTGAGTTCCATGAGAAAGAATGAGGGGACCAACAAGTGACGTCTGGCCCAAGGAGAAATAGAACATGGTAGTTCACCCTGCAGTTATATGTCTTCCCTGCCCTACATATTCAGGATACTATGGTTTGAAAATTAGCAAACAAAACAGCTTGATTTTTGTCCACCAAAGAATAGCTGCATAGTTCAATAAACAAGATCATTTACATTTCAAGAAACTTGAATAACAATTTTCTGCTTTTAAAAAATTCATTCCCATTGAGCAACTTGGTTCAGAGAGAAAGAGAATGTGCGTGAGTGTGTGTGTGTGTGTGTGTGTGTGTGTGTGTGTTTTCATGTACTGATAAAGTTAAAACATTCACAATTATTATCTATCATCGAGTCCTTCTTTAAGTAGCTTTTGGTTTGACCTTTAAGGGCTTCATGGTTAATTGTGCTTTAAAAAGAAATGATATAGTACTATCTCAACTGTATAAAAGTGTTACGTCTTAAAAAGTCTTTGAGGAGCTGGGCGCTGTGGTGCGTACCTGTAATCCCAGTGGCTTGGGAGGCTGAGGCAAGTTCAAAGCCAGCCTCAGCAACTTAGCAAGGCCCTAAGCAACTTAGCAAAACCCTGTCTTAAAAATAAAGTCACTGATAAGTGTTAATCATTTGCACCTCTGGGTGGTGCACTTTTAAATGATCTTTAATTTTATTCTATTATTTATCCTGGTTACTCTGTTAATCCTCTGCCCACCCCTGGATCCATTTCCACCATTCTCTACCTTGCTTTGTGACTCCAGATGCTGTAATCTCTATAGGCCAAATGACCCAGACTTTTTTGCCTTCTGGTTGTTGGTTGGGTTCAGTCAATGGGGGTATCTGGAAAAGATTAGAGGGAGGAGAAAAAAGTGGCCAGGGAACATGATACTCAGATAATCCTGGCACACCATTGTATTTCTGTGTAGCATAGTAGACATCTCATGTACAAATACTGCTTTTTTGGCTACTGTTCCTCGTGCACATATATCAATTATGCCATCTCTAAAGGCTTCACAAATTAGAATCTATTCCAAGACTTGTTTGCTTATAGGATTCTATTTCTTTCTGTGGGAAAGAAATAGAGGAGGTAACAGGGATAAGGAGCCAAGGTTGGATGGTAAGGTAAGGATGTGATTCTCAATTCTGTGATAGCATAGATTAGATCTTAATTTTTAACACCAGAGATTGGGTGCAGTTCCATCTCTTCTGAAAATATTTAAAGTGATAGAATGTTAGCTTTAAAATAATTGTGAGGAAAATTAAGCAAAACATTCCAATTTTTAAGAAGCCATCTAAATTTCATTAACTACGTAAGAAATGATGAGACCTTACAAGTTTGAAAAAAATAGATAAAAAAGCATAAATAAAATTTTCTCTTATAGTTGCATTTGGAAATAAAACAGATTTGCAATTTCAATGCGGAATGATAGGATAATATCTATATTCAATATTCAATACTAATATTTACTCAGCATCATTGGAAAGATAATATTGAGTAAATGTTAGCATTGAATATAGATATTAGTATTGTTAGTATAGAAGGAAACTAAAAAACCAAAATAATGAAGAAAGCACAGAGAAAAAATTGCTAGGTTAGCTACATAATTTTTTTTTTTTTTTTTTTTTTGTGGTGGTCCTGGGGATTGAACTCGAGGTTTCACACACGCTACGCCTTCCCACTGGGTTACATTCCCACACCTCCTTGCAGGCTTTTTGCCTCATCTTTTAAAATTTTTAAAAATATGCTTGCCCATTGGCTCAGAAATTCCACTAGACGCAAATCACTGGAGAATGTTTTGCAGATATCTGAATTGACTGATCATCTCATGATTATGACGGCAAATTTGGAACAATCCAAAATCAGGGGATTTGCTAAACAGATTTGTCATGGTTTAAATCTGGAATGTCCCCCAAAGTCTCATGTGTCCCCAGTGCAGCAATGTCCAGAGGTGGGGCTTCTGGGAAGTGACTGGATCAAGAGGGTTCTGACCTCAGCCGTGGATTAATCCGATCATGGCCAAATGGACTACTGGAAGGTAGGACCTGGCTGCAGGAAGTAGGTCACTGGGGACATACTCAAGAAGGATTTAACACTTTCTGGCTCCTTCCTTCCCCTCTCTCTTCCTGCTCTCTGACATGTGCTAAGCAGCTTTCTCCACCACCCCCTTTCACCATCATGTTCTGGATGGACCTGGCTGACTGTGGACTGAAACCCCTGGAACCGTGAGCCAAAGGAAGTTTTCCTTCTGCTAAGTTGCTCTGGTCAGGTACTTAGACAGGCATTTTAGTGTTGAAAAGATAACATGAGGTTCAAGTAAATGTATGCGATTAGATAGCTGCAGCTATTAGAATCAGGTGTACCAGACAATTGATTGAATGGAAAAGCAGTCCCAATTCATTGTTGAGTGAAAACTAGGACACAGACACATTGCATTCCACACACAGTGTATGCAGGGTGCCTGAGAGCTGTGGAACTGGAGTTACCCACCCTACAACTGATCCTGGTCCCTTAGCACCTCTCAGGAGTCTTGGGCAGATTCTGAATTGCAGCATAGTCATTTGTGGAAAATTCTATTAGTGAAAGCTTTTACCTCCTAGGGTTGAATGTGCACCCTGAGATCATCCACAAAAAGTTCTGAATACACTCCCAAACTCAGAAGGGCACATTAGGTTGTTACCACATTTTTTAAAGAATGTTACAAAATGTCCAGGAAAAATCGACCAGCAGAACACATGCTAAAACTCTTGGTAGTGGGACTGTGTCTTCTTTTCACTCAGTTTTCTGCGCCGAATGAAAATTTCGGTTACGGTGTTAAAATACACACAGACACACACACACACACACACACACACGTTTACAAGGAAGTTATAAGGAGTCTTAGGAAAACAGCTGAAACCCATCTTTCTAGGAAGATGCAATGACCAAATGATGAGGAACCACCCCCACACTCTAGGAAACACAAGCTCCCCAACTCCCCTGTCGGGTGGAGGAGGAGGGCCACTCCCCAGTTGCCGCCAGCAGGGCGCAGGGTCGCGGTGCAGTGTCGCGCCTGCGCAGGCTGCACACTGCCCCATTGTCTAAGGAGCACGCCCCACTAAAGTCAACGAGAAACAGATGGCGAGGACTGCTCCTGCTCCTACACACCTCTGATTCCGGCTTGCTTTGCACTGCCCACGCCAGCGAGGCAATCTGCTTTTCATTTTACAGGCAAGAAAAGCCACAGAGGAAGAAGTGCGGGAGGCCATAGTTTTTTAGGGTGTCTGGGGAATTGATGCAATAATAATTCAGTTCTCCTCTACTCTGAAAGCCACGGCGGTCCAACGCGGCAGGATGCCTGCAGCCAGGGCTGTAAACTCCTGCTCACCTCAGGCTACCTCCTGCTTGGCTTAAGCAAAGCCACTGGGGAACCTGTGGGTTGGACCCCAGGCTCTTAGGACCAGCAGCTGAAGAGTTCATCTGCAGCATTTGCAGTTTGCATTTTGTGGAACAGCCCTGCAGCTAATCACAGCAGGAAACAAGTCCCAGCCAGGTGGAGTGGGAAGAATCTGGGCCTGGGGGTCTCCTCAGGAGGGAATCATTATAGACACTGGCAAGCAGGGAAAGCCATCTGGCCAGCGGGGCTCCTTTCCTCTCTTGCCTTGAGGCATGAGATCATTTCTTGGTAGAAGCATGGGCTTTGGATCAGGCTCTCTGGGAACCTTTCCCAGCTGTCTACTTATTTTCTGTTTTACCTTAGGCAAACTACTTAGAACTCTATGGGCCTTTACTTCCTCATCAGATAGGTGGGCATGCGACAGAAGGCAGTTACCTTCTCTTTGGACAACGACTCGTGTTATCTTTGGATGAGTGTGTGGTCACCATGTGACAACTCAAGTCAGCTCAGAATTCTCTCCATCAGGCAGTTGTGTAGCAGGGGTAATAGTCTGAGTCAAAGAATGGCTTGTAGATGGCCCCAGGAGAGAAATGCCACCCTGAGCCCTAACAAAAGGGAGTGTAGGAGAAGCAAGCCCAGAGAAGAAGGTTGTAAAGGTACACCTGCGAAGAAAGGGGCAATTGTCCCCGGTAATGGTTTGGAGATGAGGTACTGTCCCAAAGCTGTAGGAAATGCAGGAATGTTCAGAGGTGAAATGATTAGATCATGAGGTGTGAGTTAACCAGTGCACCCTAGTTTGAACAGATTGACCGGGTGGTTAGAGGACGTGGGTCACTGGGGACATGCCCAGGAAGGGTAACTCTTCCCTGTGGCTCCTTCCTCCATTCCTTGCTCTCTTTGCTTCCTGACCCTGCCATGATCTGACAGCTTTTGTCTTCAGGGTCCTTCCCCTCACCTTGGGCCCAGAGCAATGGAGTCAGCCATCTACAGACTGAGACCTCTGCAACCACCTGCCCTAAATTAACTTTCCCACTCCTAAGATATTCTTGTTGGGTTTTTGGTCACAGTGATAAAAAGTTAGTTAAAACATCCTCAGAGGAAGGAGAGCAGATGGGGAGTGTATGAGCTGTGAAGGTGGCTGCTAGTTGAGAAGACATCAAAGAGGGGACAGAGTTTCAAAATGCTCTGAAAGGAGAAAGATTCAGTGGTCTTTGGATGTGGTGGCAGAAAAGATCCCGAGAGGAAGACATCGTCATCATGAAAGTCTGGGGAAACAAAAATTGCCAAGATGCCTACATGACTGACAAATAAATTGTAGGTATAGGAAAAGAAAAGGAAGAGGCCTTGGCAGGTGCATAATGAGATTTGCAAAGAAGTGAACTGCATCAAGGCATGCCCAAATCAGCTGAGGATCGGGGACTGGCAGCTTTCCCTGAATGCACTAATTACACTTATTTGTTCTCAAACAAAGATAGATTATTCATCTTGAAGGCTAAATCCTAGGGTCTGAGAGAACATCTCTCAGGGAGGAGGTGGGTGGCTGTGTTTGAATGACAAAATTACACGACTACACAACAACACAAACCACTTTCCTGAAGACTGGGTCTTATTGCTCCGTCTCACAGAAGCTACTGGACCAGGAACCTGGCTAAGAAGAGAGTTCCCAGAGAAACAGAGATGGTGGCAGAAAGATTCGTAGCATATTGTCTTCCTCTCTATCAGCAGGGCAGGGGAGGTAAAGCTACAGTAATGACTCCAAATCCTAGGGCTTTAATCAAAAGAAGATTCATTTCTCATTTCTGCTACATATCCATCGTGGGTCAGCAGGAGTTTTACTCCGCATCACCCTTGCTCAGGGATCCAGGCAAGTGGAGCAGCCAACATCTCAAACCTTGCTGATCTTGTGGCAGAGGAGGCTGACTCTTAGCATTTCCGCCCAGAATGATACACATCACACCTGTTCACATTTCACTGGCTACAGTAAGGCCACGAAGAATTGCAGAGGATGGAGTTGTGAGTGCTGCTCAGTTGGGAAAAGAAAAACAATCTGTATGAATGGCCCTAAAGACTGCATAGACCGATGATCCCACCGACAGGCCTGCCTGCTTGCCATTTGGCTGTCCCTCTCCTCGGCCTGCACCCTCTCTGTGACTCCCAGTCCTCTCTGCCCACGTGTTCACCAGAATCTTCACGGCACATTCCAGCTGAGATGATTGGTGGTGATGCTTCCATCTTGACTCCACGATCATGAAATGGAAGAGAACACAGACTCAGAATGTGAGTGCAGAGCAGAAGGTCTGAGAGCAGCTCATCCCAAGCCCTT
The DNA here is from genome assembly GCA_004027875.1 of Aplodontia rufa. Classification (NCBI taxonomy): domain Eukaryota; kingdom Metazoa; phylum Chordata; class Mammalia; order Rodentia; family Aplodontiidae; genus Aplodontia; species Aplodontia rufa. The sequence goes on from PVKS010015779.1 coordinate 8,778, forward strand.
CCCTTTTCAGATGGAGAAACAGAATCACAAGAAAAACCACGTGGTGTAGGCAGAATTCTAAGAGGGACCCCAAGCTTCCATGCCCTGCATGACCTCCTCCTTTTGAGCGTGTGACCTGTAAATACGGGTAGTGGCAGTACACTGATTCCCTTCATAACGCAAAAGGGATTTTGCAGATGTAATAGAAGCAACCGCAGACCCTCTTCTGTTGGCCTGGCAGAAAGTACACTGCTGTTTTATGAACATCCTGTGGAGGCGGCCATAGTCTGGGACCTGAGCATGAAGCCTCAGCCTTGAAGCTGTAGGTACTGGATTCTGACAACAGTCTGAATAAACCTGGAAGAGGGCCTTCAGCTCCAAATGAGAACGCAGCCCAGGCTGATATGTTGATTTCAACCTGAGAACCCAGTTGCCCAGTGCCCTACTCCTGATCCACAGGCTGTGAAATTTAGGCCATGAAGTTTGGGATAACTTCTGCTCTAATAGAAAACTAGTACTTCCTGGCAGTGGCAGGCTTTTCAACTCCCGGGTCCATGGTTCTCTGATGGCTGTGCCCTTGGGCAGGCCTTTGTGGCCCATGAGGCTGGCTAGACGTCACTCTTGAGATGGTCAGGTAAACAAGCTAAATAAACACTTGCCATTCTCTCTTTCCTCTCATTCTTTGCTCCATCCAAACCATCTTACAACAACACCAATGACAGGGGAAACTTTCAAAAACCCTACTTCACTGTGTCCTCCTGCTCAAAAATGCATCAGTGCTCTTTTGCCTGAGACATCAATTCCAGGATTCTAAACCCAGTGTTCATGGCCTTCCAGCCATCTCTGGTCCTCTTATTGCACACACACACACTCCATTCCAGGTCTGTGGCTTAGCTGCCAGCTATGCTCCACTTGGGCAGCTTTCCCCAGCCTGCTTCCTGGGGCACTGCTTCTTGGCCATTAGACTGGAAGTCCTCATGCTCCAGTGCAATAATATGCCCTGCAATGACCCTAGCCCATGCCATGTTTTCATTCTCTGACTGTTCTACAGCATCTAGCACAACCACTAGCATTCCTGTGGTTGATATTATCCCATTATACCCCTTGGTAAACTTCCATGAGGATTAAATCTTTCAAATCTTCTCCACCTGCCAAGATTTCAAGCTCCCTGAGGACAACAACCATGCAGGTGTTCCACCAGGAATCAGAGAAGGCATCTGTACCTAAACTGTTATCTCCATCAATTGGATGCAATAAAAAAGAATTAATTATTGATAGCATGCTGAGATATGAATACATGCTAAAACTTTATGCTGAGTGTAAGACACAAAAGCATACATACTGTGTAATTTATTGATGTAAGAATCTAGAAAAAGCAAAACATCTATATTGAAGAAAGCAGATAAGTGGCTGCCTGGGTCTGGGGGCTTGAGGGATGATTGCGAATGGGAACAGGGGAATGTTTTGGGGGTAATGGAAATATTCTGCATCTTGATTGTGGTGATGGCTGCATTTGTCATAACTCATCAAACTACACTTACAGGGATACATTTTGTTACATGTAAATTATGCCTCAATAGGTCGACAAAAAGAAAAAAAATCTTTGTATATTCTGAGTCAACTAGAGCTTTGCTGGAAATGCCATAGGTTGCATCCTTCTGAAATGGAGATCTGCACACGATTTGAAAAGGGAGAGCCCAAGAAAATACCCGTAGACTTCCTCATCTAGAACCATCCGCGAGACAGATAAACTCCTGGGGAAAGAGCAGAGATGTGGCTTTACAAAGAGCAAAGGTGAATTAACAACTCAAAGAATAACTGCTCAGCAACACAAGCCCAGGAAAAGGAGGGGCAAGAGGGCAAAAGGGGTCATGCATTGCGGCTTTGAGGATGGTCTGGCCACCTGTCACCCCTCTTACAGAGGACTCACCATGGCCTCCAGGAAGAGCTTTCTGGACCAGGCACTCCACTCAGTGTTGAGTTTAGATATGAGGTGTCCCCCAAATCTTCTGTTGACGCAGGAGTGTTCTGAGTGAAATGATTAGCTTCTGAGACCTGTAACGTTTGAATGGACTAGCTGACTGGTAGCTATAGGCAGGCATGGTGTGGCTGGATGAGGCTGGTCACTGGGTTGTGCCCTGGAAGGATTCATCTTCCCTGTGGCCCCTTTGCCCTTCTATTGTCTCTGTGCTTCCTGGCTGCCCTGAGGATAGCAGCTTCCCGCTACCACACCCTTCCTTCCTGATGTGCTGCCTCACATTGGGCCCAGAGCAATGAACTTACCTGACCATGGACTAGACCTCTAGAACCATTAGCAGAAATAATCTTTCCCTCCTTTAAGTAGTTCTTGTCAGGTATTTTGGTCAGAGTGACACAAAGCTGACTAATACACTTTGTTCAGAATCCACCAGCTACAGGCCATGAGCCTGGTTACTTTCTATGGGAGGCGGGACCTGGAAAGAGGATATGGAATTTCCAACCAATAAAAATGCCCCTTCAAAAGAACTATACTAGTTCTTTTGCAAGTATAGTGATACTTGCATACCACTGTTTATAAAAGTGCAATTCACATAAGCAGAGTTATGGAACTAGACTGGGTATCTGTCAACAGCTGAATGAATAAAGATAAGGTAGTATATATACATGATGGAGTTTTACTCAACCACAAAAAAGAATGAAATTATGTCATTGCTGGTAAATGGATGTAACAGGAGAATATCATGCTAAGTGAAAATAGGCCAGGTTCAGAAAAACAAGGACCGAGTATTTTCCTCTTGTGGAAGCTAAAGAAAAATAAGGGAAGAGAAAAGGGGGTGGGATCAAGTGGGGTGGAGATCATAAAAATAAAAGGGAGAACAGCAGAGTAAAGGAGGGGGATAAAGATTAAGGGGAGCAATTTTGAAATAAAATTGACCGATTTATGATATACACATGCATGAATATGTCACAATGAATTCTACTTTTGTCTATAATACATGAATCAAAAAAAAATAATCTATACATGGAGGGAAGATCAGTGAAGTACAGGAAGCGGGTAAGAGAGAGGCCAGAGGAGAGGGAGGGGGAATCACTGGGGATTGAGAATGAGCTATGCATTTGTGATTGTGTCAAAACGAACCCCATTATTAAGTATAATAATAATGCACTAATAAGATGCACTAATAATAATGCATTATGTATAACTAAAATGCACTAATAAAAACACTGTAAAGAAGAAAGCCCCTTTATTTGAATTAAGCGCCAGAGGACCACGGCCCAGGGAGTGTTGCCTGGTTTAGATACTAGCAGCAGAGATGAGACTGTGATGTCATGGGAGAAGAGATGTCTGCAGAGAAGGGTCCCAGGAGTTCCCAGAGGGGAGAGGGAGCTCAACTCAGGACCAGCGGGGTTCTTGGCATATGTGAGGGAAAAGAATGTCTCATGAGTTAGACTAAGGCATAGACAGGGGCTTATTTAGGAAGTGGGTACGCCATCAGGGGAGAATGTGGGCTATTTTGACAGCAAGAAGCCTTGCCTTGGGTTGGGGATCCAATATTTATAGAAGAGCTGTAGTTAGGGGCTGGACTGGAGGTGACGCCAGGGTGGAGTCACACAATTTCATACCAATTTCCCCTGCCCTTGGAGTATTTTCCTCATTTTACAAGGGCACTGGCTGAGGGCCTATCACTCAAGATCTACAACTGTGTTTTCTGCATCTCAATGGCTCGTGGACCTTTCAGTATCTCTCTCTGTTTATCCTAAATCCCTGTTTCAGTAAGGGCAACAGCTGGAATGCTAAACATTTAGGTTGTCTATCTAAACCTGTGGAGAAACCAGCGGGGCTCCAAACCTGGAAAGAACAAGCCAACTTTGCAGCCAGGCACAGTGGTGAACTCACTTCTGCAATCCCAGCTAGCGGGGCTGAGGCAGGAGGATCACAAGTTCTAGTCCAGCCTGGGTAACTTAGTGAGATATATCTCAAAATAAAATATAAGGGCTGGGGATGTAGATGTAGCTCAGTGGCTGAGTGCTTGTCTATCATGCATGAGGCCCTGGGGTAAATCCCCAGTAACAAAACAAAAACAAGCATTCCCTTTCTTGCTAGGACAGAGATGATCCCTGAGAAGTCAGCACCCCTGACTGTGCAGAGGCAAAAAAAAAAAAGTTGTGAGACAGAAAAAGAAAGCAAGTGTGTGTATAAAATGCCAAGAAGCTCAGGAGATCACTAGAAATGAGATGGACCAAGGATAGAAAAGAACGGGAAAGCTCAGCTGGCCACTGTGGGGCACAGTGGCGTGGCCTAAGCCGTAGCAGAGACTTAGAGACATGGCACCAACGAGGACACACAAATGAGTAGAACTCTACAGTCTAAAGGGGGCATGGCTGTATATACATGGCTGTCAGGTGGCCACTCCACTTGCCTAACCCCAATGGCACTCTCTCCCCCTGAATTCCTGAAATTCATGGAGAGCACCACCTTCCACAGGAGCCACCTAGTCCAGCACTTTCATCACTGCTCTGATCCTCTCATACCATAACTGGACATCTAGATTCTGCAATCTCTCTCTCAAGTCAGGACCTCCCCACCTCTTTTTAGGAAGATTGCTGGAATCTCTAAATTAGCCTTCTTACTTGTTGAATGGCATCAACAGTTATTCAGTCATGGAGAAGGGACCTGACATCCATTAAGAATTTATTATCCTAGATTTTTCAATTATAATGCTCATAACCTTAAGATAAAGACAGTACTATCTCCATTTTACTAACAAAGAATGTGAAGCTCAGAAGAATTTAGTTAATTTTCCCCAAATCCAAACTAATGATAATGGTCCGGAGCCAGGACTCAGACCTCCTTCCATCTACTACTCCCATGTGGATCTTAAATACAACTCCATTCAACTCATTTCCTGGATACAAATCCTTCAGGGACTCCTCATTGCTTACAGAAGTGTTTTTCTAGTATTTTTGTCATTATAGAACCATTTTGTATTTTTTTTTAAATCTTGTCTAAATCTGTATATGCCTCTCTAACAAAATACCATAAGCCAGGTATCTGATGAACGATAGAAATTTCTCACTGTTCTGAAGACCAGGAAGTTCAAGATCAAGGCAGCAGGTGCAGTTGTCTGGGGAGGGCTGCTCTCTGCTTACAAGATGGTGCCTTGAATGCTGCATCTTCCAGAGGGGAGGGATGCTATCCTCACATGTGTTATGATTTGAATGAAAGGTGTTCCCCAAAATCTCAGTATGTGAAACAATGCACAAAAGGCTGAGAGATGCAGTGATTGGGTTTTCAGAGTCTTAACCCAACTAGTGAGTTAATCCCTGTTAGGGATTAACTGGCAGCCGTAGGCTGGTGGGGCATGGCGAGAGAAGGTGGATCATTGGGGATGTGCCTTTGGGGTACATATTTGTATCTGACATGGAGTTTCTCTCTCTGCTCCCTGGATCTATGCTATCTGCTGTGATGTTCAGTCTTACCTTGAGCCCCAAAGAATGGAGCTGGCCTTCTATGGACTAAGACCTCTGAAACCATTAATCCCTAAATAAACTTTTCATCTTAAAATTGTTTTTGCCAGGTCTTTGGAAACAGCAATGAAAAAACTGACTAAAACACATGCGCTAAGGCAGAGGGCAGAAAGGGGCAAACTTCTTTCAAGTTCATTTATAAGGACATCTGACCCCAGGACCTAATCACCTCTGAAGGGCCACATCTCTCAATTCCATTGCACTGGGCATTATGTTTAATGAACTTTGAAGGGGATAACACTTTCAAACCATATCAAGTGTTTGCAGGAAACACTAGCCTATCACAGTGGCAATACCAGAGCCTACTCAGGCGAGTGGGAGAAAGGTCCTACCCTCGCATGACTGCGTTCCTAGCTGACACCTCCACTCGAAGTCTGAACATCATGTCAGTTCATTTAAGACCCAATTCTTGATCTGACTCCTAGACAGATCTTTTTGAATTTTCTGTCTTAATGAATGGTTGGACAGCCATTCAGGAGCCTGAGAACCACCTTCTCACCATCTTCTCCTGCATCCTCCATAAGCAATATATCAGTAGGTCCATTTGATTTTCTCCTCCTCTACATCTTTGAAGTAAACTTTTGCTTTTCATGTGCACTGCCAGCACCCGCCACCCAGGTCTGAGCTCTTCTAGCCTCTTGCTTGGAATGCCAGCACAGTCTCCCTCTTCTACCATCATGCCCCGGAAGTCCATTCCCCACACAGTACCCAGAGAGAGGGAACACAAAATTCCCAGCCAAAGACAAGGGCCACTCTAACTTCTGGCACTTAAGTAACATTGTCCCTTCACCGTACCCCTTCCATGAAGGGCCAGTATATCTTTCTGTTTATTTTATTTAAAAAATTTATAACCTTGAGATGAGACTACCAAAAAAATAAGCTAATGGTCAAAAGGACTGGGTGCTATGCGCTTGATTTGCTGTTTGACGAATGAATTTTTCCAGTTGTAGAGCAAAGTTAATAGAATCTGCTGCTTCTCTCTTGCCCACAGATGTTATGGGAATAACTTACCTAAAATATTCAGAATAAATTACAAGGAGCATATACATCTCATGCACTCAGGTTTCACTGACATGAAATAGGAAATTTGGATATATAGACATCTGTTTGACAATGTGATGTTCTAAGATCTAAAACAAATTTCAAGATGTAATGAAATAAATCTTTCCATTTTTACTTGTAAAGAGGACGAGATCCCTCTCAGAATATATCTATATTTATACATGGAGTTAGCCACATGGACACATAAATCAGGGGAAAATATGGAGCAGATGTTGTTGGGTAGCTGAAATTCTATTAGGACTGCATTTTAATGGAAAAATGACACAAAACAGACTTCCTACATGCTTTACAGATAGAATAATACAGCTACTTGAAAGGAATATTTATACTCTTGATAAGTTGATTTTTAATCAACAAAAGTGATTACTTTATTGTCTGATGTGGGATGAGCCAGACAGCAGGGCATGCATGCATTTCCAGCAGGAGGGGGCGGGCCACAGAGGAGAAAGCTTTGCAGTACCTTGTCTGTCTGTCTGTCTGTCTGTCTGTCAGTGTGGTCCTGAGCATTCTTCCCATGCTAAAATTGAGATCTTTCCCTGGGCCTTTCACAGTAGCCTCCCTTGGGCCTACTACAGCCCCAGACACTCTTGTTCAAGAGGAAAGGGGCCAACATGAGCTAAACCTGAAGTCCCACCAATTACAGAAAACAACTCTTTGGCAGTGTACACGCAGTTAAAGGTTTTAAAAATCCTCCTTTTTTTATCCCCCCCCCCCCCCCCCGTGCTCACTCTTTTGAGCCTGTTTCATCTGAAGTCATTGTTTTGAACCTAGCTTGGAAGAATTTTCCAGACATGATTTTCTAGGGAGGAAGAATTCCCTCTGAGGATGAACGCCTGTGCTTCTGAGATAAAGTAGGTGATGTTCTGATTCGGTGGCCTCTGGCTCCCCTGCTTCGCTTCCTCCCTTTCGTGGTACTGAGCTGATCATCACAGGATCATAGTCCAGAGTTTCTTTTTTTTGCAAATTGGAAAATAAAGAAGTAAAGCTTCAATGTTCAACATGGGAAGTCTTCTGGGTGTAAATGGATTAGAAAATCACATAACCCAAACAATGACTCAATTAGATTTTCAGACACAGAGGAAGATTGTTTAACTCTGCTGATCTCAAAGATTAGCTGTTGTGGAAGTTGGGTGACTATGATTTGGGGAGTTAGTTATGTGGGTGGACAGAACAGGAACTATACCGAGAACCCGTTGAGTGTGTGTTGGGGTTTGAGGCTGGGGAGGTGCTAAAAATACTTTTCTTCAGGTACTGAGCACCTGGCTGCAAGGGGTCCTAGATTAGCATCCATCCACTGGAGGCCACCTGTTCAGCCTGGGTTTAGACTGGCAGATTAAGAATAAACAAAGAAGAATAAGAATGTCTTAAATCTGCAAATCAGATAATTACAAAGATCACCAAAACCAGAGAAGATGTTATCAACCTGTTGCAAAGAGAGACTCGTGCCTGTTTATAAAGGGTAGTGCCAAAATTGGACCATGCTGCTCTTGTTATGGTTGTTCCAAGGGTGTACCGAGTGCTTACTAGGTACTAAAGTGCTTCACGAGGCTCAGATATCTTGTGATTTCCAGGTTGTTCACATCAGCACAACATATTATTCGTAATTCATTTCTGAATGAAAAAAAAAGTTTGAATCACAAAAAGATGCACAGATTGTAAGAATGTACAACAAAATATTAGCTATTGTGTGCATGGATAAATGTATAACAACAAATCCCATCTAAATGTACAATTAAATACACCAATAAAAATATGGGAAAATTAGCTATGACTGTGTAATTAGATAATAGGCAATTTTATGTTTTTATAATATTTTAAATATATATATATATATATATATATATATATATATATACACACACTATGTATAACTCAGGTTACTAGGAAAAAGTCCTACCAACAATGGAACCATCTACAATTAGCAAAGACAGCATGTTATTTGTTGCCATAACTACATAAATCTTTATGGATTGGTCACTTATTGCATTTACTATTGAAATCTGGTTGATTTAAGATTTCTGCTAATTAGAAAGCCTCCACACTTTGAACTTCCAAGATATCTCCATAGCTTTATAGTATCCAGGTCCTAGGTAGACAACTATGGAGCAATCCAAGTTTCAAGTTCCAGAGAATGCATATGTTGACACTTCAAGTATTTAGATAACCTTGGTACATGAAAACAGAATTTACATCAGTTTCAAAACCAGCGCAAGCAAGTTGCTGTGGTCTGAATGCTGTGTCCCTGATAATTCCTATCTTGAAACCTAATCCCCAGTTTGATAGTATTACAAAGTAAGGCCTTCAATGAATATATGAAATAATGTTCAACATCTCTAGGAATCAGGGAAACGTAAATAAAAACTTCATTAAGATCTTACCTCACTCCAGTCAGAATATAAGCATCAATAAATGCTGGAGAGCGTGTGGGGGTATACATTGTTGGTGGGCCTGCAAACTAGTACAATCACTTTAGAAAGCAGTATGGAAACCCCTCAAAAAATTAGAAAGGGAATCACTCCTGGTTGTTTTCCCAGAAGATATAAATTTGGAGTACTTCAGTAACACAGCTACATTAATGTTTATAGAAGTGCAATTCACAACAGCTAAATTATGGGATCAACCCAGATACCCATCATTGGATGGTTGGATCAAGAAACTATGGTATATATACCATGGAATTCTACTCAGCTATTTAAAAGTAAAATCATGGCCTTTGCTGGTAATGGATGGAGATGGAGAAAATCATGCTGAATGAAATTAGCCAAACCCAGAAACTCACAGGCCAAATTTTTCTCTCATATATGGAAGCAAGAGTACAACATAGGAAAGAGAGAACAATAATGTTAGACTATAGTATGCTCATCAAATGCGGATTACCAATCAAACTGGGGGCAACACTGAAGACTAGGGATCTGGTGGGAATGGAGGGGGGGAGGGTGAAGTGGGGATATATATTGTGTGCATGTACGAAAGTGCAACAAAGTACACCTTCAATATGTAAAACTATAATGAAAAATGAAATCTTGTGTTAAAAAAGGAAGAAGTAGGACCTTGGGAGATGATCAGGTCATGAAAGTGGAGCTCTCACAATGGGAAAAGAGGCCCACAGGAGTTTATCTTCCTCTTCCACTGTATGAGGACATAATGAAAAGGCTCCACGCGAGGAACCAAGAGTTGGGTCCTCACTAAACACCACATCTGCCAGTTCCTTGATCTTGGAATTTCCTGCCTCCAGAACTGTGAACATTTCTACTGTTTATAAGCAGCTGGTGTATGGTATTTTGTTATAGTCATCTCAATAGACTAAAACACCAGTCCTTCCATTTTATACCAGAAAACAGTATCATACTATTGCTTTTAATCTGTTTTCTTGAGCCAAGTTTAGACATAAACTCTAGGTAATTCCTAATGTATGCAGAAGTACTTTCTCCTGGAAACACTGGGGACTTCAACAGAGAGCAGGATGCCACATCACTGGTGAGTGATGGCCAAAGACTTAACTGTTCATAAATACCGATCACATTACATAAGCATTTTTGGTTTACACATAATTGTTAGCATCTTTTAAAAAATGTTGCTATCTTAAAATATGTGAAGTACCTGCAAGAAAAACAATCAAGATAAAATACTTGGTGAATGTATGGGTTCTCATCTTACTGCAGGCAAAAGGTATATGAATTGTTCTAAATGAAATTCAATATTATCCTGAGTTCTGTACATACCCTAAAGTCATGTGGCAGTTTGAGAATTATTCCTACTCTGAGAAAACCTCCTTCACCTCTACTATGAAGCTGAAAGCACAAAATGTATGGCTATTATCTTTGCCTTGCCAACCAGTGGAAAATACTAGTTTTGAACTTGGACCTGCCAAAGCAGACCTCTAAGTCATGTTTTGATTATCTCAGCATAAATTTTCTTCATATGTTTGCTAAACACAGTACCATCACCACGGATACTTTCCACTCCCCATAACTTTTCTCACACATTCTGGCACTTTCCTTCAAAGCTACCACATATGATACCAATTGAACACATTAACATGTCATTTGTTCTCAACGTGGATGGGAAATCCAGAAGAAAAAAATGCATAAAAATATGATCAAAAGAGAGGAAATATAAAATGGAAGAGATTGGAAGGGTGGGGATGTACAGCTTTATATAGAAGATGTTTTGGGGTGACAACTCTTTCTGAGCTCATGAGTCTTCTGTGTTTAGGCTGATAAGAATAACTTCCTGGGTGAAGTGTAACGTATTATATTGAGTTAGCTGACAACAGGGCTGGAGAGGTGCGAGACTATGGCACGCGAAGGAAAGAGACAGCTTTCTCTGCACCCTAATGTAGGCACTAAGAGCCAGCGACCCCAAGGTGCCACACCCAGGGACCGCTGCTCAGCCTTCAGCTTTCTCAAGCACCTGAACTGGGTCTCTGACAGTCCTGAATTGTGTGGCTAATTGCAGAGGCTGTCCGGCTTATAGATGTCTATCTAGCCACTTCCTGCTGGGCTGTGACAGAAATTGCAAGTGAGTACAACAGAGCAAGGACAGGCGCTCCTGTCACGGTGCCCAGCCTTCCTTCTCTCCTAAGGGCTGCTCCACTCTGTCTACTCATCCTTACCTCTGACTGCTACACCAAAGTGAGAACAGCCATGTCCCTCACTGCCCTCGCCCAGTCCTTGGCTGACATTCTCCAACCATTCTCCTCACTGCAACAAGAGCTGTCTTCTCAAAAGCACAGATGTGAGCATTGCTTCACTCTGCATCACCTCCCGTGGTCCCCCATTTATTCTAGGACAGAATGCAAACCTCTCACGTGGTCTCAGAAGTCCTGCATGGCTCTCTGCTTCTGCACTGCTCCCCTCTGTCCTGCACTCACAGGCTCCTCTCAAACCGCATTTCCCCTCTCTCTTTCTCCTTCAACATACACTGGCCACCTTCATGCAAGGCCCTGGCACACGCATGGACTGTCACCCTTTCCTCCCTGGGGCTGTCCCAGCACTAGCCCCATCCCATCCCCTGCTCCTTGCAAATCTTCATTCTGGCCTCACTTCCTCAGAGGAGATTTCCCTGCCCATTGGTTGAGACCAATGCCCTTTGTCATTGACTGCAACAGAACCAGGATCTCTTTCTGGATGGTTCTTACTTGTCTGTAAGGAAACTTGAAGCAAACAATCTCACTGCTGAGGCTACAGCTCTTTCTGGGAGTGCAGGCTCCACAAGAGCAGGAACTGATTTTGATTTGCCCTTTTATCCTTAGATTCTGGCACAAGGCCTGGCATACAGTAGGGACCTTATAAGTATTATCTTAACGCATGCCCTCTAACCTAGTCAGCAGCCACGGCCAGCTGTGGTGAGTGGGTGACTTTTCCTGCTACTATTCTTTCCTTTCTCCTTTTACACTTCATCTCCAAAGAAGGGATTTTGTCAAAACAAAACAAAACAAAACCCAAAATGCTTTTAGAGTGGACTCTTCTCAATGATACACAGGATTAGAACAAGGACTAGAAATAGGGAAGGTGCTTTTAGTTCCTCGTTTCCATTTGGCATCTTGAGTGGATGACAGTTTGTGGATAATTTTCAATTGCTCTATTGTTGGGGTAAGACTACTTGGTCATACCAAGTCACAGGAGATTCAGAATGGAAATGGGTTTGGAACCAGAACATTGGACAGCCTTCTTCTTATTGAAACCACCAAGAGCCAGCTATCCACTATGCCTGGACGGTCAGACACATCCAAACCAAAGACAACCAGATGGATCTGGAGGTACCACTCTTTGGGACATCCATGGTTCCAGAAGCACAATAAGAATGATGAGGCTTAAAGCCATTCTTGGCCACAAAAAAATATTACCGAATATAGGCTGAACTGCTACTTATACACAAGAAGAAATCCCGGAGTCCTGAATAGGACTGGTTATAGTGCTGCTGACCTCGTATATTTATCCATAAAGTATTTGAGGAAGTGGGAGTGACTCGTCCCTTGATTAATTTGCAAACAGAGATACACACTGAAACCCCCAAGTTGTTAGAGAAAGACAATGGCAGGACCAAACCAAAGAACTTGCTCTACTTGCAGCCAGTTCAAGATTTTGCAGTTAGATCCACGATTACAAAAGAGCTTTATGAGAGGTTGTCCAGGGCTACCTGCATTAAATCACTCTAGGGAGTTTATGGAAAATACATTGACTTAAAAATTTCCAGAGATGGGATGTAGGCATCTTCAACATATTCAACAATCCCACTCAGCCTTCTGATATCCACTAATGTGAGAATCTAATAGCTAGGCTTAAATTTCTGCCTCAAAAACTCACACCTGGAGTGGTGGCTCAGCTGTTATGACTCTTGCCAGGCATGCATGAGTACACGTATTCAAACCCCAGCACCCACGTACAACTACTAAGGGTCAGAGCAACAAAAGCCATGTGAAAAACTTAATAAAAATTGATTCTCTCTCTGTCCTTCTCTTTAAAAAAAAAAGTCTTAAAAAAATAAAAGCTCACATCTTTTGCAATGTTAAGCCAGATTTCTACTTTTTAAGATAGGGAGAAAGAAGGATGGTCCCTTAAATCTTCCAGTTGAAAGCACTGGTACTTGGGCTGAATAAAGGGCGCTCCACACTAGGAGGACCTGAGACAGAAGGAGTATATTGCCAAAATTAAGAGGAGTCATTCTGGCGAGGGAAGGACGTTCCTCTCAGTAGCTTCTGTGGGAATCGCTCCAATCCACTGCTTAGATTTAAGTATGAATAGACTTTTTATGGCCAAAGGAATCAAGCAGCAGAATCCAGGGCCTGCCAGCAGGAGGAGGACACAGGTGAACCCCTTGCTTTAGGTTGAGACTAGAGAAGGTGAAAGGGAAGAAGATAGGCTTTTTCAGGACTGTTGCTCAACTTCAAATCCTCTCATCTCTGAAGTTCTTCTAAGCTCACCCTGGCTTGCTGGGATGCTTAGAAATCTGGCAAAAGCAAACATCATTCCTCTCTGGAATTATAGCCTCATATTTGTCTTTTATTTCTACAAAAAAATTGTAAATACAGTGTCTAACACAAGATTAAACTGACCAAGGTAAACCAGGCCCAGTGGCAGACATGGAAGGCTGAGGTAGGAGGATCACAAGTTTGGGAATACCCTAGACAACTTAGCAAGATCCTGTCTCAGAATAAAATGGAACAGGACTAGGGATATAGCTTAGAGGTAGAGGGCTCCTCGGTTCAATCTCCAGCACCAAAAAACTGTAGAGAGAAGAAAAAGACCCACAGGAGCTTCAGATTAGAGTTACCACACAGACTTTAAAGTGAATATGCTCTTCATATTCAAAGTGCTAAAAGACAAACCTAAGCATTTTTATCAGGAAACTATGAATCATGAAAAGAATCAAATGGAAAATTTGAAAATTAAAATATAATAACTGAAATTGAGAACTCGATTATAGTAGATTAGACAATAACTAAACAGAAAATGGCTAGGTTTCCTTAGACGGTCCAAAGGAAAGGAAAGGAGTCTGTGGTCCAGAGGTTGGGATGGGTTGAGGATTCCCTCCCCCGGGAAGAGCTGTGTGCCTGAATCTCCCCTGGATGCCTTTGCAGGAGCACCTGTTTCCTTACCAGCTTTGCTAGGTATGGGGCAGAAGGAGAAGGGAGAAGAGAGAGGTTTAAAATTTTCAACTGTCAAACATCAAAAAACGGAATTGGACTCTGTTTTAGAAGCCAGTTGATTTACTGTAAAGCTAATACATTTTTTCATTTTTATTTACCATCTTTCTCAGGGTTTTTAATTTTCCTTATTTATTCCACATTCCTTTTTATCCCCATTCTTGATTTCTTCTTGACTAATTAATCTTTTTTTTTTTTTTTGGTGGGGGAAGAGACATCAGGGATTGAACCCAGAGATGTTCAACCACTGAGCTACATCCTCAGCCCTTTATTTATTTATTTACTTACTTACTTATCTATTTATTTAGAAATTGGGCCTCGCTAAATTGCTGTGGCTGGCTTTGAACTTGCAATCCTCCTGACTCAGCCTCCCTAGCCACTGGGATTACAGGCATGTGCCACTACACCTGGCTTGACTAATTGTTCTTATAGCTATCATTCTATTAACCTGTAGTTGTATATGCTTTTAAATCATCCTTTTAATATTTATCTGAGAGATTATAGAATGCACTTGATTTATAAAAATTTTATATTAATGTTTCCTTTTTGTATTACTCAGGTGTTTTTGCTGGTGCAGCTAAACCACCTGATAAGAACAATTTTAGAAGAAGTTTATTTGGAGGTTCATGGTTTCAGAGGTCTCAGTCCACAGGAGGCTGATTCCATTTTGGGGGGCTTGTGGTGAGTGGTGAGGCTGAACATCACAGCGGAAGGCATGGCTCCAGGGATCAGAGAGAGAGTTCAAGGTGTCACACCAGGAAGCAGAGCAGAGTGAGAAACTCTAGGCCAGATACAGAACACCCTAAAGGCACACTTCAATGACTCACCTCCTCCAGCCACACCCTACCAGCCTACAGTAGCCAGTTAAGCCCTCACTGATTGGGTTAAGGCTTTTATAACTCAATCATGTCACCTCAGCCTTCCTGAATTGTCACACATCAGCTTTTGGGGGAAACCTCACATTCAAACCATAACATTTTTCTGGACAACGCAATATTTTATTTTAAAATACTTTTGACTCTGTGCTATTGTTGGTATTTTAAATTTTGTAACTTTTAAAACCCACAATATGTTTATTGTTTTCTGCAGTTGAAAGTCTTTTAGATTTACCCACGTAATTTCCTTTTTCATTGTTACTTCATTCTGTGGCTCCGGGCTTCCATCTCAGATCATTTTCCTTCTATCTGACAGATGTATTTTAATATTTTCTTCAGTGAAATTCTGCAGAAGAAATTTGTTTCAATTTTGGTTCATCTAAAGTTTTTTCATGTATTTGTCTACCATGTCACCATTTTAGAAGGTATTTATTTCTTAGTGTAGAATTCTAGATAAGCATCTCTGTTTTTCAGCACTGCTGGAGATGTTATTCCAACATCTTTTATCTTCCACTATATCTTACTAGTAGTCGGTTGTCAGTCTAATCCTTGCTCTTAAAGGTAACTGGTTTTTCTTTTGAAAAAAAAAACTTGATTGCTCTTGTGATTGTCTATTCATCTGCTTGTTTTTGGTTTCCAGTAGATTTACTTGTGTGCCAAGTTGAACTTCCTTTTAGTCCTTGTTAGTATTCCTAGAGTTTCTAGAATCTGTGACTTGATACCTCATTAGTTTTGGAAAGTTCTCAGCCATTTATTCTTGAAATATTGTTTCTAATCCATTTCCACTAATCTTCTTTGGAGACTCCATTTATGTTCATACCTGAGTCTCCTTTCTTCCCTGTTCATGTTTCATTCTGAAATTTTTCTTTTCTAACCAATACTTCTCAAATTATAATGTCTTTAAAAATCACCCAAGTACAATTTTGAGTCACTAGGTCTATGGTGGAGCCAAGATTAAGTATTTCTAAAAAGTTCCCAAACATAAAAAGGACTTTAGTAGAAAACCACAGGAAGATGAGTAAATCATGGGCTTCAGTTGCTAAATGCATCAGTACTCTCTTTAAAGCTTTTCTATAAATCTAAAATGATTCTGAAATTATGATCTTATTTAAAAATATTTCAAGGTTATAGCAATGTGGCTGGTCCACAGGTCACAATGAAAATACAAGCTTTTATTCAGTCTTTCCAGCCTGATCTGCTCTCAAACAGCCTCTGTCATATAAGTAAAAAAAAAAAATTCATACAAACACGTGTACACATAGTATCACCAGTCTCAACCTTCCAATCAAATTTTGGGTGAGGATTCATCCTATTTCAGAGTGGCTAAAACAGTCACTTTCCATTTAAAAGACCAGGTTTATGAGACTTGGTTCTCAAAAGTACTAAACCCAAGAATATACTATTTACAAAAGATATATATCAAACATAGGAATACAGAAGTTTTAGAATCAAAGGATTGAAAAAGATAAGATGAAAATAACTAACTATATTTGATTTTGCCATATTAATAATCAAAGATAAAGTAGATGTTAACATTGAATGCATTATCAGGGATAAATAGTGACACTTCAGAAAGAAATAATCCAATTCAGAGGATGCTATAACTATTCTCTAACAGCATAACTCTAATAAGAAGCCTCAAAATATTAATTCTTAAGTTTCCAACACCAAGAAACAGAAATGTGTAATCATAGTGGGAGTTTGATATTCAACTATTTAAATAATGGACAGAAAAGATAAACAAGAAGATAGCAGAGATGTAGAAAATATAAACATGATTAGAAAACTGACAGAATGGGCACATTTTACATTGTATCCCCCAGACTGCAAAATATAAATTTCTCAAGTACACAAAGAATGTTTCTAAAAGTTAACCAAGTAGTGGTTACATACAACTTTCCTTTTTGATAAACCATTGTGCTATACATTTTTATTTCATGAACATACCTTTTTTGTACTATTTCTCACTATACTCTGGAAGTTCTCTGTCTACAATTATTAAGATCTTTTATGTGTCAGAAACACAGGATCCTTCAATCAAAATGACTGCTGAAATTTAGCCATTGAAACCACATTCCAAACACAGGAAGGAGAAGAAAGGAAGAGAGATTCAGAACCTCCCTTTACAAACTGTATCTAGAATTTGCTATTCCTGCTTAGATCCCATTGACCTGAAATTAGTTACTTTCACACTCAGCTCTGCAGACGTTTGAGAACGGAGTCTTTATTTTAGATGACCATGTACGGAGACCTCTACCCCCAAATTGGGGAAAGGGGAGGGAGTTCTATTGCTACACAGAGGAAAGAGAAACCATATCTAGATGCTGACACTGAGATTTTGTTCTTATTTAACAAACTCCACCCACCCCAAGTCCCAGCCTATTGCCAAAAAATTAAAACAAACAAACAAAATACTCACCTTCCTTCCTAGGATTGTTCTTTGCCTATACAGGTGCTCCTTGACTTACAATGGGTTAGGTCCTGATGAACCCATCACAAGTGGAAAATACCACAAGTCACAAATGCATCTAATACATTTAATCTGCCAAGTACCATATCAGCCAAGCCCATCTTAAATGTGCTCAAAATATTTACATTAGCTGACAGTTGTGCAAAATAATCTAACACAAAGCCTATTTTATAACAAAGTGCTGAATATCTCATGTACTTTATTGAATACAGTACATTGTAGGGTGCAGTACCGGTTGAGTGTCCCATCACATACTACTAGACCAGAAAAAGATCAAAATTCAAAATTAGAAGTAAGGTTTCTATTGAATATATATCACTTTTGCACCATCATAAAGTTGAAAAATCCTAAGTCCAAACGTTAGAAGTCAGGACAATCTTTATTCTTTGGTGTGGAAAGAGATGTGATTGGATGTAATTGCCCTTTCCAGGAGGAAAAGGTAAGCAAACAATTAATAAGTCAAGCGAGCTTTGCATCCATTTGAACTCGTAATGAATACACTGCAGAGGTCTTGGTTCTCCAGTTAAAATGAGTGAACTGCATGGAAACTGAAGTCATGAATAAATACAGTGCTATTTCATGTAGGCTGTCCAAGTCGAAATCAAATGCAACTGCCGAAAGACCAGATGTTATTCCCATTGCTACATTTCAGTGCTTTCCTGGAAGTGATCTCACCCTGATGGTAGTGCCGTTGTCCAACTGGGCATGCTATTTGTATCCAGAGCCCCTGCCTGCAGGTTTAGACCGCATGAAAGTGCAAATAGTCATTGCTTTGAATGCTGAGTCTGTCAAAGAGAACTTAGGCAGAGTCCTTGGGCTGTGCTGTGTTAACTTTGATGGCTGTCAAGAAGGGAATAACTCAGGTAACTTGTAAACATGTGGGTATGTTATTACTGAGCTCTAACGCATGCTTCTGAGAGACACCTGTACATTAACCACAGTGGGGAATCAGAGACTTCACTGTTCCTTTCTCCGAAGGGGAAAAAAAAATAACTGCAATTAATTATCTCCTACAGATTAAAAAGTGTATATTTCCAAAGCTGAAAGGGATTTTTGATCAGAGTCCTAAGTAGAATGACAATCTTCAAAAGAAAAAAGAAAAAGGCTGTCAGAAAGAAGTATGCTGATGACTTTTAACTGGAGTATTTTATTGGTTATGTTTTTAATCTTCAAATTTGTGGGTAAGGAGAGGCATCAGGAGAAAATAAGCTGTTTTTTGGAGAATATCATAGATTATTTTTTGAGAGAAAGGATGAATTTTATTTATTTATTTTTTTCATCTGACCTCTGTTTCTCAGACCCGTAGTTGTGTGTGTGGTGCTGGAGTTTGAACCTGGGTCCTCATGCATACCAGGCAAGTGCTCCAACCACTGAGCCAATGCTCCAGCCTCCATCACAGGTATTTTTATGGATAATTATCCCATTTTGGTTTTGTGTGTTCATCTCATAAAAATATTATTGGAACAAAGAGATGAAAATATTATTAACACATTTATAGCTACGTACACTTTTTTTAAAACAGAGAAAGGAACAGTGAGAGAGAGAGAGAGAGGGAGGGAATCAATTTTATTTAGTTTTTCATGTGGCTCTCTTTGCTCCAACACAGTGTTGTGTATGTGGTGCTGGGGTTTGAACCCACATCCTTGCACATGCCAGGCAGGCTCCTTAACCACTGAGCCACCACTCCAGCCCCAGCTACCTACACTTTTAAAGTTCATTCACATCATAAATATGAAGTGAAACATTTAGATGGCTCCTGTGAAGAAAACTAATGGCTAAGACTAATAAAAACAGCATCTGACATTTCTGGATGTTTCATACGGGTCAGTCCTATGCTAGGTGGCTTGAATGTTTTATCTGGGTTAGTCTGCTTTCTGATACTATCAAATGATACAGAGATAATCAACTTGTGAAGATTAAAGGTTCATTCTGCCTCACAGTCTTGGAGGTTTCTGTCCATGGTCAATTGATCCCATTGCTTATGGGCCTGTAGCTAGGCAGAGATCGTGGGGAGTAATAAAGCCCTCCACAGTCTCCTTCAAGTCCGCACCCTAATGATCAGAAGATCTCCCATTAGGCCCCACCTCTTAAAGTTTCCACCACTTCCCAAAAGCTGGGGACCAAGTCTTTAACACAGGGGCCTTTGAGAAACATTCCAAATGCAAATGACAGCACTCACTGAACAGAAGGGGTTTTATTACCCCAACTTCAGCAGAGGAAAGGGAGGAGCAGGGAGGGCACATCACTTGCCCAGTGTGGCTCTGGAACAGTGGAGCTGGATTTGAGGTCAGGTCTGCTGGCTCTGGAGCCTGTCTGTAGCACTAGATGTACAGCCTGGGATTAAAGGAGCGCATGCGTCAGGAGAGCTTAACCCTGTGCTGGCACAGAATGAGCTCACAATAAAGGCAACACGAAGGATATTTACAAAAAACAGATTAATGCAAGCTGCAGTTCACATACTTTCCGTATCACTGAAGGCTTGAGAGGACAGTGAGGATAATGTTACGTAATGGGAGCCATCTGGTTGATGGAACTACCTCTGCTTGGTAGTTATGTGTTACCAGGGGGCTATGGGCCGATCACTTCTCTCCAGACTCCACTTTTCTTCTGTAGGGGACGACTTGCCTAGGAAAATGCCTAAGCTTGCCCTCTGCTCTGAACTTCTACAACCAAACTCATCTGGAAGGCTTGCCTGTGATAATTAGTCCAGGAGCCCAGCGAAGCTGATACTTGCCTTTAGAATGCTTAAAAGAATTAATTTCCTTATTTAAAAAGAGAGCAATGTCCTATAGAGATCAGCATTTTCCACAAAGGATAAAGTGTTGCGATGGCAACACACCACGGTGGCAACACTGCCAGCTTCCAGCGAGGGAGTGACTCAACACTCGAGGGCCAGAGCAGACCTTTAGAAGAGCTGATGGCTCCAATTATTCCGAGGACTTGCACAATCCTGGGCCATTTCCGACCCAAGTGCGTCAGTCACTACTGGAAACTCCGGCGGGCCGGCTGCGCTGGAGTGCGCGGGAGAGGGGACCGAGTCTGCTCAACGGCGCCCACTAGTGGAAGGCTACAAAGTGGCCGCGCAGTCCGGCGGGTTCGGGGTTCCTGCAGTTTTACAGGGCAGAGGTCCCGCAAGCATCTGGGCGAAGTAATGGGTGAGAAAGGGAAGCGCCCTGAGCAAGGCCACCAGCTACACCGTCAGAGCTGAGCTTTTGGCAGTCAGTTTGGACCATGAAAAAAGAAGTAATTTTCTGTACAATACTTTGTTGTTTATAACATATCACTTAATGTTTATTTGTTGCAAGATGTTGGTCATCCTATTAAAAGAAAAAGTGCAAGCTCATTCTACCTTTAATCCCGAGAAGTAAAAAACATGTAGAAAATCTTAGCTCTTTTCGTTCGGTCATCATTTAATAACTATGCAAGTAAATGCTTGGGGTCCCCTCTTTTATTAGAATCTAATGACTTGTAGAGATAAATAATATTGGAGATTAATTTGACAGGTCTTTTTAACATCTAGTTCAGGAGGAGGACACATATTTCAAATTCTCTATTAAAAAATCAGACAAACTACAGAAAGTCTCACAAGTAAGCATATTTGTGTTCAAATAATGTTTGACCATGTTAGGGAAATAAAATCAGTGTTCGACCCTATTCTTTCCATTGGTTTGTTTTTCCCCTCAGCGCCCAGTACTGGGGATTGAACGCAGGGCTTGGCGCGTGCTTGCAAGAGTTCTGCCACAGAGCCACGTCCCCACCCCTGTGTGACCCCGTTCTTACCTTCAAAGATGTTGGACATCTTCATAAGAAAGTTAGATCTATACAAAGGATAAAATATGACTATAATTCTGAATTAACTTAAGTGCCTCAGGAAAAAGTTCTGAGGTTGTTTAGAGAAGGAACACTGATGGCTCTAGAGACAGCTAAGAGAAAGGCATGGAGAGGATTGGACTTGTGCTGAAGATTGGAGGATGGGAAGGGCATTCAACAGAAGCAAAGGAAAAAAAGAGAGGCAGTCCACTCGCGGGAAGGTGCAGGGGTAGCTGATGCAGGAAGGACGGGTTTCATGAACAGAAAGACAGCATTTGCAGCAGCCCATGCACAGCTTATCTCAGTAGGACAGCAGCGTTTCTGACTTCTCCCCTGTTCCAATCGGCTCTTGCGCGCCTCTGTGTAGCTAGCACTCATGGTCAAGCTGCAGACAGTCTCAGCCACCTTGCTTGCTTCTACCTTCTG
The DNA here is from genome assembly GCA_004027875.1 of Aplodontia rufa. Classification (NCBI taxonomy): domain Eukaryota; kingdom Metazoa; phylum Chordata; class Mammalia; order Rodentia; family Aplodontiidae; genus Aplodontia; species Aplodontia rufa. Next base: position 30,556 of record PVKS010015779.1, read on the forward strand.
CCCCTACTCCAGGGCAACCAGACCCTGCTGCAGTGGCCAGCCCAAACCATGTGGAATCTCGAGCTCATGATCATTTCCTCGCCTTTCTCTGCCTAACAGTCTTGGTCCCCCCAAGATGTTTCCCGAGTGTCATTTTTTTCTCCTCCTGTGTTCCAGACCACCTTGTCTCTTTGCACATCACTTCCTCAGGCCAGGCTCTATCTGTAGGCCCGCTGACTCTCCAGTTTGCAGTCTCTCACAGAACAGGACACTGCCTTTGTTTCCGGGCACTCTGTGCTTTAGGTGAATGTGAAACACATAGGGGCAAACTTCTATTATACACAGTCAGACCTGGAGCTCCCAAGATTCCCCAGAGAGAGGGGCGTCAAGGCCAAAGTCGTCACGCTTCCGTTTCAGCACAAGCAAGGAGAAACAGATGAGGTATTAAATGCAAAATCAGAAAGGTGTTTTGTAGAAACACATTGAATGAAATCCCATGAATCGTTAAATGGAGGATCCAAGGGTCATTCTTTTGCCTTGGCAAACCAAAGTTTTCCATTTTTTAAATAAGTTTTTGGGAGTAACAAGACAAACTGGAACTTTTGATAATAAAAAAGTTTCAAAATATTTGATAATGATAAAAAAGCACTAATTCTGTTTCAAAAACCATGTATGAAAAAATTCCTGTTCCAAGTAACACTGCTATCAAGTGATATGTTGGAAAAGCCTCTGCTATTTGTTATTGAAAATGTGGGGGCCTTGGGCCAATCTGAATTTATCCTCCCTTGTGGGATTCTCTCTAATTGCAAACCACCCACTCTCTGCTCTTCCCTGAGAGCCCTTTTGTTTCTGTATGATTTGGCTCTGGTGAAACACAATCATGAGCTAAATCCTCCAAAAATGCAAAATATGTTAATGAATGTGAAAATTAGGGATGTTTCCCTAGCTCAATCATTTTCATTCTGTCTTGTTTCTCCTCTAACTCTTCATCGAAAGTTTTACGTTGGGGGCTGGAGCGGTGGCTCAGTGGTTACAGCACTTGCCTGGCATGTGTGAGGATGCAAGTTTGAACCCCACCCCAACACCACGTACACAATGAAGCTTCAGAGCAATGAAAAAAGCTACATGAAAAACTAAATAAAACTGATTCTCTCTCTTTCTCTCTCTCAGTCCCTCTCTCCTTAAGAAAAAAACAAAAACAAGTTTTAAATTGAACAGACCATAAGGAAAGTTTTCAATGAGATCATAATTAGGTATATAAAGTTTAAATAAATGAAACAAAGTGCAATTTCCTGAAGTCCACGCTGCAGGCTCCCATAGTGTTCTAGGCTCTGCCTCAGTTCTTGTTCAACCCTCAAAGTCCAAGGACATAAATTCTTGCTCCTGAACCAAAGGTCCGAGGATGATGTGGTGGTTAATTTTCTGTGTCAGCTTAGCTTGGTCACAATACCAAGATATTCAGTTGCACTCCAGTCTAAATGTAGTTGTAAAGTTATTTTTTTTTGTAGATGAAATTAACATTTAAATCAGTAGACTTTGAATAAAGCATGATGTAGGTGGGCCTCATCCAAGCAGCTGAAGTCCTTTTAAGAGGCAGGGGTCGGGGGAGGGATACAGGGCTCTGAATAAAGAGGGAATTCTAGCTACAGACTGCCTTTGGGCCCAAAGATGCGGAATCAACTCTTCCCTGGGTCTCTAAACTGCCAGCCTGCCCTACAGATTTTTGGACTTGTTTGTAACCACAATTGCATGAGCTAATTCTTTAAAATTACTCTATTTCCCCCCTGTTGGTACTCTTTCTCTGGAGAACTGTGACTAATACAGATGAGTACTCATGTTAATTTCAGGGAGAAAACAATATCTCCAAAAGAAATTGTCTAAATTTGGAATCACAGAGGATTCTTTCAGCCTAAGAAAGCTACATTTTCCTGAAAATGTCTGTGCATTGTGTTCCGGGCTAAGATTCACTTTAGATTGGGTGATCCACTTTGAAGGTCACATTCTCTATGCTCAACAGGTCAGAACAAGCTTCTTATCTTGACCGTTCCTATGGAACAATAATAGAATTGTTTCATGTCGTTAATAGAACTTCTCATAAAACATCTTCAAAGTGAACTTTGAAAACATTAAAAAAATGAGTGTATCTAATCTTTGCATGAATGATTTTAAATGTCCAATAATCACTTCCCTATCCTCTGTCATAGCATCCAACAGAGTTCTGCTCATCCTGGAGCCGTTCTAGATGTCCCTAGAGCCCACTGAAATTCAGACAGCCCACATCTATTATTGGAACAGGCCAGCAGGGAATTAGGCTTGACTTCCAGTGCCCTCAATCATCCACAGCTGAGGTAGCTCCAGGACAGCCAGCCCTCCCGCCCGGCTCCCCTCAGTCCTTCCTGGCTGGCTCCCTACTCAGCTCTGCATTCTTCCTGGGCTGCGTTCAATGCGCACTCAGCGGGGGACAGACTGGGCCCTCAAACAGTGAAGGAGTATTGTAACCAACTCTGACAGTCATTCTTGTTGGCAGTTTCTTTTTTTAGGAGGTATCAGTAGCAAGAGAGGCATTTTAATCCCTGGACTGGCTAGCTTCATTTCTTCCATTGTCATAGCTGAATTATCGCTCAGCTTAAGATGTTCAGCTGTTCTGAGTCAAACAGAACAATGGTGCCAAGAATGTGTGTGTTGTAAGCTCTGGCAACACTCTGACAATGTCTGTGTGTGGTGTAATTTCAGGGTTCAAAGCTCAGTGGGCCAAACACATCTGTTTACCATGGCTTGGGGTAATCTATGTCTGTGTTTCCCTAGGTGGTTTGGAGCTGTTTGCTTTCTGTTGGTTCAAAGTACTAGCAGATGGTGTAACCGGGTGAAGAATTACGCCCATTGTGATTCCATAAGTATCGGACAGAAAGAAGGCTCTATATGGAGTGGGGCTTAGTGTACTTAGAATCTTAGGATCAAATGATCTGTTTACATAAAAAAATCTTAGGCAGAATTTTAAAACCAGGAAACTCCGACTTGAAAAAAAAAGGATTTTATAATGAGTGGTTGTAGAGTCTTCCTTGATTTCATATTTGAACCAAATGAAATAAAGAAAGGTTTTATTCAAAAAAGTTCAAGCCCAATCTAAATGTCACCACTAGGGTGATATTTTGTTTTCTGTAAATTATTTCTAGTGTCTTTTAGCCAAGAAAGTATGTCAGAAGCAGTTAATGATCTCACAGGAGTTCTTGAGGGCATCTATTGGTAAATATTAATAGCTGGAGCTGCAAATGTAGACACTGTAAGTTAACTGGTTCCTAGAAGTAACCCCCTAATTTTATTCCTTTGTCCTTAGCAACATAGTGGATAGAAAGGGGGAAAAGTTTACACTATACATACAACATATGTACATTCTATCTACCCAAAGTCCCATGGGGTCATGGCCACATGCAACCATTCATACTGAGTACATGAAGAGAGGGGCATGCTGCAGAAATGCCTTGGAAGTTATATGTTGCTTCCTTACAAAGTTATGTGAACTTTTGCATACTATTCCATAAGATGTCCAAGTTCTTTTTAGCATAAAAATAATGGTTATGGATATCAACAAAAATAATATTCGAAAATGGTAGGAAGAACTGTTGAAAATTCCCTCCTCCATGAAAATAATGAGAACCTGGTAAAAATTGTCTGGATCAACTTTTTTAGAACTCTAGAAATGAACAAGTTGTGAGTTCTTATTCAAGAAAAATGGCTGAATCTTGATAAGAGCAATGAATTTTGTGGCATTTTGACTTATCCTAATCACATCCCTCACTGATCAATTCTACATTTGCTGTGAAAATCAGTAGTCTGGCAGCAACTGGGGTAAACAGAGTGAAGATGGAGCTCTTTAAAAGCTCATTCCTGGGGCTGGAGCGGTGGCTCAGTGGTTATGGTGCTTGCCTGGCAAGCACGAGTATGCGAGTTCAAATCCAGCACCACGTACACAACAATGTCTCAGAGGAACAGAAGTCACATGAAAAACTAAATAAAAACTGCTTCTCTCTCTCTCTCTCTCTCTCTCTCTCATTGTGCCCTCTTTCTTAAAAATGAAAAATAAAATCTCATTCCCAAGAATTGTCAGTATTTGACCTATCTGCCTTGAAGACCTGACTTGAAAGGTTTTCTATATTTGAACTGACTTGGAACTTGCCCAGAGCAAATAACCTTCTTCTTGGGGTGATTGCTGGAAAACAATTACAAACAGTTGATTAACTTTACAGCTTCCTGAGGTGGTGGATAAAACTTGGGGCAAACAATGGATTGATCAAAAACTTTAAAAGGAAAGATCGAGGAACTGGGGATTTAGCTCAGTGGCAGAGCATTTGCCTAGCATGCACAAAGCCCTGAGTTCTGAGCTCAGCCCTGAAAAGAAAAGGTTAGGAGTGGTGTGTCTATAGGGACTTTGAAAAACTCCTACAAGTCACGTGTAGGGCTGTGTACATGGCCGGAGCTGTACACGTGCTCAGGAAAGACTTGAACTCTCACCTTGGGTGGACCTTGAGGCTTTGCAGAAGCAGGAAGCAAAGGCTTAGGCAGAGATGTGAACTAGCGGGCTGAATGCTGGAGTCATGCCCCAGCATTCACAAAGAACTCACAGCAAGGGCAGGGAGACTTGCTGGTTCTGTTTAGGGAAACCTCCATCTAATCATTAACTGGTCAAACACTAAGCAGATACCTTAGTAGCCACATATGACAAAGAATAGAGATTACAGAGTTAGAGAAGTCACTATACAAACAACACACAACTAAAAAAAAAAATCTTGGAAAGTTAAGGGGTGAAAATATCTAAGTTCCAGAGTTGCCATATTTTAGTATTTAAAATATTGAGTTTTTGACCAAAATGTATGATGCATGCAAAAACAGAAACAAAAACAAAAGAACAAGAAATTATGGCCCATACACAAAAACAAAAGCAGCAAATAGAGCCCACATATTGCACGTACTAGATAGAAACTTTAAGTCAGTTATTTTACATATATTCAAAGAACTAAAGGAAACCATATAGAGAAAGTATTAAAGTGTGAGAATGATGTCTCACGAAATAGAGAATATCAATAAAGGAACAGAAATCACACCCTCGAAAAAGAACCAAATAAAAATTCTTGAGTTGAAAAACACAATAAGTGAAAAATTTAAAAGTTCCCTAGAGAGGAACAACAAATTGAAGGAGGCAGAAGAAAGAATCGACAAAGTTGAATATATATCAGTTGAAATGATACGTTCTGAGAAACAGGAAGGAAAAATCAGGAAGAAAAATAGCCCCTCAGAGGCCTGTGGTGCATCCTGAAGTACACCAAATACATACATAATGACAATTCTAGCTCGGGAAAGAGAAATGGGCAGAAAGACTATTTAAAGACCTAATGGTTGGGGCTGGCAAGGTGGCTCAGCGGTTGGAGGACTTGCCTGGAATGTGGAGGACTTGGGTTCAAACCCCAGCACCACATACACAACTAAGTGTTGGAGAAACAAAGAACAAATGAAAACATAAATAAGTTTATTCTCTCTTTCTCTCTCTCTCTCTTTAAAAGAAAAAAAAAGACATAATGGTTGAAAGCTTCTCAAAGTTGATGAAAAACCTTCATCTACACATCCAAGAACCTCAACAAAATCCAAGTAGGATAAACTAAAAACTCAAAGGTGAGATACATTATGAACAAACTGTTGAAAGATAAAGACAAAAATAGAAGACACAAGAGATTAACAACTCATCCCATCAGGAGATTCTCTATGATGTTAACAGCTGATTTATCATCAGAGACCATGGAGACCAGAAGGTGGTGGGAGGACTCAGCACTGAAAGTACTGAAAGCAAAAACCTTCCAACCATTAATTCTATATCCAGAAAACTTATCCTTCAGGACTGTGTGTGTGTGCATGTGTGCATGTGCACGTGCATGTGTGTGTCTACATTTGTATTTCCATACAGTAGCAATGAATAATCTGGAAGTAAAATGAAGAAAATGATGCCACTTATAATGGTGCCAAAATAAATAAAATACTAAGTAATAACTTTTGACAAATCGAGCACAAAATAGTACCCTGAAAACTACGACATTTATTGAAAGAAATTTAAGAGTATGTAAGAGATGACAGGACATGCTGTGATTTTTGGGATTGGAAGTACTTAATATTGTTAAGATGGCAAGACTTTCCAAACTGATCTACAAATTCAAATCAATCCCTATCAAAATTCCAGCTGCTTCTCCCCAATCCCCAGAAATTGACAAGTTGATTCTAAAATTATATGAAAATACAAATGATCCAGAATAACAGGAAAAGTGTGAAGAATAACAACCAGGTAGGAGGACCCAGATTTCCCAATATCAGATTTTTGTTATAAAGCTCTCATTATTGAGACTGTGTAACACAGGCCAAGGAGAGAATCTTGAATGTGTCAGTTGATTAACAAGAGTTACAAGACAATTTAAAGACAAAAAGGATAGTCTTTTTTAAAAATGGTGCTGGAAAAATCAGATCTCTACTAAATATCTGAGGTGGGTGTATATGTGTGCTAATAAAAATGAATGTATTAAAAACACCCAACTTTTCCTATGTCAATTATACCTCAATAAAGCTTTAAAAAAGTTCTATGACTATGGATCAGACAATGGTTTCTAAATATGCCTCCCGAATCACTGGCAGTCAAAGAAAATTTTGGTTACATTTTATTAACATTAAAAATTTCTGTGCTTTGAAAGATGATACTAATGGTGTGCTTTCTACTAGCACTGTCACTGTAAGAGGCACAGGCCTGTAATCCCAGTTACTTGGGAGACTGAGGAAAGGGAGTTGCAAATTGGAATCTAGACTGGGCATTTTAGCAAACCCTGTCTCAAAGTAAAAAATGAAAAAGAGTGGGGAAATACTCAGTAGTAAAAATGCATTGAGGGGGCTGGAGCGGTGGCTCAGCGGTTACGGTGCTTGTCTGGCATGCACAAGTACATGGGTTCAAACCCCAGCACCCACATACACAACTAAGTGTCAGAGCAACGAAAACAATATGAAAAACTCAATAAAAATTGATTCTCTCTGTTCCTCTCTCTCTCTTACTGTCCTTCTCTCTTAAAAAAAAATGCATTGAGTTCAGTCCCCAATACCAGAAGGAAAAGAAAAGAAAAGACACTATCAAGAAAGTGAAAAGACAACCTATATAATGGGCCAAAATATTTTGCAAATTTTTTATCTGACAAAAGTCTAGTACCCAGAATATATAAAGAATTCTTACAACTCAATTAAAAAGATAAATAGCACAATTAAAAACTGCAAATGATTTAAGTAGACATTACTCCAAAGAAGATAGTCAATAAGCACAATGAAAGAAACTCAACATCATTAACCATTAGAAAAATTAAAATTAAAACCAGAGTAAGATACCACATCATGCTCACTGGGACTACTAAAATTAAAAAGACAGCTAATAACAAGTGTTGGTGAGAATGTAGATTTATGCAGCTGCTTTAGGAAACAGTTGGACACTTCCTCAACCCATTCAACACAGTGTTACCATCTGCCCCAGCAATGCCATTCCTAGGTGTATGCCCACAAGAGTTGAAAACATTTATTCACTTGAAAACTTTTACATGAATGTTCAGAGTGGCATTATTCATAATAGCCAAAAAAGTGGGGCAACCTAATATCTGTCAACTGATGGATGGATAAACAAAGTGTGGTATATTAATTCGATTGAATATTATCCAGATTTTAAAAAAAAGAATAAAGTACTGATACATGCTACAATGTGGAAGAGTCTTGAAAACATTGTTAGGTGAAAGAAGACAGACACAAAAGGACTTGTATTGCATGATTCCTTTCATAGGACATGTCTAGAACAAGCAAATCCATGGAAAGACAAGGAAGATGGATAGCTGCCAGGGGCTGAGGAAAGTGAGAACAGGGAATGACTGCTAATTGCCATCAGTTTTCATTTTGGAGTGCTGAAAATACTCTGGGATGAGACAGTGGTAAAGATTGCAAACCTTTAGCAACACATAACCCAGGGGAAACAGACTTGTAACGGGGTGAGGTGGAAGGGAAGAGGTGGGGTGGTAGGAGGCGGAGGGAAGATAAGGAGGGATCTAGGGAGACAATCAACAATATAACATACTCTTTACCACCCCGAGAAGTCAAATAATATTTATGCAATCATTTAATTCAGAAAAATTCATATATATATATATACGTGTATATATACACATATGTATGTATATATATTCCTATACAAATATATATATACGTATATATATATATATATATATATGGACATTTTTATGGGCTATAGGGACATAATACAGAAAAATCAAGAGACTGCGGTGAGGACAATGTGGGGTAACTATGGTTTAGGATCAAAAGCATATCATATTGTTACTTTATACACATCATGGAAGTATAACAACTTGGCTCCTTAATTTAAAAAAAGAAGAAAAAAAAGAAAAAGAAAAAGGGAAAAAATAATCATTAAACAAATCCAAAAAGGAAAAATATTTCATGCCTTTATGAAAAGACTTAAAAGCACTGTACTGTATAAATCAAAAGACTGAATTTTATGGTATGTGAATTAAACCTCAATTTAAGCATATACTATAACCATGGTGATTATATATGTTTTATATATGTTCTATCTCTATCCATATATCTATCTAACTATAAAATGATATATCTATATCTATATATTCTTTCTTTTCTTCTTGCCCCATTACCAAATTCAAATCCTAAATAAAGAACCATAGACACCTTGAGTGACCATGCTTGTCCTGTGACTTCGGGTCTTACCTGACCTACCTCCAGGCACTCACAGTTCAAAAGCATGGGCCTAGGGGCATGAAAGTAAATCACAGAGCCAGGTTCATGGGTCCATTTAGTGACACCTAGGGGGAAACATTCTCTATGCCATTTCTTCATGGAAAAGGAAGTTGATTTCACCCTGGACCACAAAGCTGGTTTTTAAAAGCTCTTAAAATTCTTTGCCTTTTTGCTCCCATTCCATAGTCTCTAAGATACTTTCCTAAGAATTAAAACACTAGGATGGACATATATTTTGCCATTATAGAAGAATCATCTCCACTGAAAATCCTGTTGTCTGTCTATCTACCTTTCTTTCTTTATATCATCTCTGTGTTTGTTTATTTGGTCTCTCATAACTCAATGAATTGCTCTCCCTGATTCTGAGACAGAGACACAGAAAACTAATTGCCAGTCTCTGAATTAAGTTAAATTCACCTCCATTAGGGATGGCCAATAGATTTTAATTAACCTCAATACGTGAACAGTTCAGAAATATTCTGTGCTGAGCAAGATCCTAGGGACATGCATGCATTTAGTTTGACAGATCTCCAAGCTTGATTATTAATGTCTGTTTTGGGTATGTGAAGAAAGTCATGCTCCCAACATGTGTGAGAGATCCAAGTTCTTTACAGTTTCATGTTCTGCATATTTGCCACCCAGATATAGATAACTCTTCCTCAGAGACCTCTAGCCAGAAAACCTCCCACAAAATCCCTCAAAACTTGAAATACTGCATTGGACATAGTACAAAGTTGTGTTGTATATACAGTATGTTTTATGAAGTGATAGAGTTTTCTACCTTCGGTAGCTTACAACCTAATTTAAAGTCAATCAAACCTAATTCCCACTCTGTTTCAGTGATCACACCCTGCCGTCCATTATTCATTTCATCAATAATAAAGGAAACATCTTGCTGGAAAAAGCTTCTTTAGGTTCTAGGTAGGCTAAGTCAACCATTCCATATTTTAGAGAACATAGTGATGATTCCATTCCTTATATAAAAAATCGTTTTTGTAATCAAATCCTCTCTTGCTTAACCTCCAAGAATGTTGATGACTAATCTTTCTTATTTGTAACTGTTTCCATTCTCTCTTTCAGCAGAGGATTTGTGTGCGTGGGGACATGGGGGGTGCAGAGTGAGGCAGGTAGAATGGATGATTTACACGTTTTCAAATCAGAGATGGAAATAGCAAGTGGAGACTGATCGCTAAGCTAAGGCTCTCACTAGCCAAAGCACGTGCTTCTAAGTCTTTTCTCTCTGACCATGACTACCCAACTTTAGGGGAATGCTTCTGGTCTTATTTCTGATTTTCCAATGCATTTGATTAGTAAGTCAGTGACCTAACACAGCCTATTGATTCTGGATACAATCTTCCCCATGAACCCGAGGAAGAGGGGAAAGGGAGGAAGCCAGGTGTGTTTGGTCAGGTCACCCAGGCCAACAACCCTTTGCAAAGCACATTGGCCCTGTCCTTTCCACAAAGGCTTCCAAATAGAAGGTCAAATAAAAGATCAAAGATTCTGAAGATCAAAGATATGGATTTCCATAACCTCTCACCTATTATTCCCACAGTTTAAAAATCAAATGGTTTTATATATGCCCAGAACTTTAACTCTTCTGCTATTTAGTAGTCTATTTAAAAAAAAAAAGACTTTAGTCTTTTCTTGTGTTTATTTTTAGTGCTATGCTCTAGTTGAACATAGCACATTTTTAGTAAAATACTGATACTCCCAATAAGAGACAAGTACAAGTTAAAAGGAAAAAAAGATTATATATACGTATATATGTGTTTATGTTTATATATTATCATTTTTGATATATATGTATATATGTGTTTATACATATCAAAAATTTTAATGGTAATTTGCTTTATATTTTGTGCATTTTGGTGTAATTTTTGTAATAAGAATGTATTACTTGGGGTTGGAGCAGTGGTTCGACTGGAGCAGTGGCTTGGTGATTATGATGCTTGCCTGGCATGCACAAGTACATGGGTTCAAACCCCAGCACCCATGCACACAACTAAATGTTGGTGCAACGAAAACCATGTGAAAAACTCAATAAAAATTGATTCTTTCTGTCTCTCTGTCTCTCTCTCACTGTCTTTCTCTTTTAAAAAAAAAATGTGTCACTTCAGAATACTCAATGTAGCTACTCTTTAAAAACCAACAGAAAAATTAACAAGAAAATAACACAATTAGTCTTAAGAGAAGAATAGCAAATACTTTCTTGGCTGATGGCCAAGAGATATAACAGAAATAAGAAAAACAATTAACAAGGATAGATAGCTGCCTATCCAACTTATACCAGTAAGTTTGCCTGCGTCCAAAAGCCCCCTGCTTTGTCAATTTGATAGGTGAAAATTTGCTCCTCATTCTGGTTTATAATTGTTAATTATAAGTGAAGTAGAATGTGTTTTCGAATGCTTATTGGGAAGTCGTATTTCTTCTTTTGTGAAAGCCTGTTGATATGGTCTGCTCATTCTTGTTTTTTTTTTGGTCAGATAGTTTACATTATTTACTTTTTGGTTATTCAGTACTGGAGATTGAACTCAGGGGAATTCCACCACAGAGTAACATCTCAGCCCTTTTCACTTTTTGGGACAGGGCCTTGCTAAATTTCCCAGGTTGGCCTTCAAGTTGCAATCCTCTTGCCTCAGCCTCCCGGGTAGGTGGAGTTATAGGTGGGCCTGCATCATCAGACCCAGTCTTTTGCTTTTTGAGAATTCTCAGTATGTAAGGGAAATGAGTCCTTTATGTATCACACCATGTGTGTTAAAGATATTTGTTCTTTGTTAAAAGATTATTGTCTTTTGATTCTGAGCAGAAAACTGCTTTGAAGAAGTTTATTCTTTCCTTTTAATTGCTATAGCACCACATTAGCAAATAGTTTCTGGGGTGCTGGACATTCTTTGAAAACCCTGACCAAGGCGATTAAAAATCATTCATTCAAAATCTGTGAATTTCCTAATGTATGGTTTCCTCCCTCCTTCCTTTCTCTTCTTCCTTCTTCTCCTCCTCCTTTTTTGTGTGTATGCAAAGAACTGTTTGGTTTATGCACTTAGACTTACAGAAAAGTTGAAAAACAGTACAAAGAACCCTTTATGTCTCTTACCTGCTTTCCCTCAATGTTCCCATCATATTGATTGACTTTAAGAAGAAAGTTTACATTTGACATGTGAAATTGTTGATTTGGGATTCTAGTTTCTCTACTACCTATGCCATTGAAGATTTATTTTGTGTTTATTAACCAATTGCACTTTCTCCTTTGCAAATATTCTATCCTGATAATTCCACTACCTTTGGACCTTGGTGTTTTCCTTGTAAATTTGCCTGAGAATTATATTTAAATATGTTCATTTTCATCACACAAATAAATTCAACTTGTTATCTTTAAGAAAAAAAGAAAGAGAGAGATGGAGAGAGAGAGAGAGAGAAATGTTTAATTTACTTTGATGTCTAGATCAGGCTTTTACATCTTACCAGTTGTTATCTTAATACTGTTTATGGAAGAGTTATCTTTTCCCTGATGGTCTGAAGGGGTACTTTAATCCTGTACTGTATGCATCTGTGTCTGTTTTTGAATTGCATTTTGTTCCTGTGATTTATCCTTTTTTCAGTACCTTGACTCAGTTGGTGACACACTCAGTGCATTGGTATAAGCCTCCCCCCGAATGGCTGTACTGTATGAGGTCACAAGAGGGGTACACTCTAACTGGCAGAGTTCACTAGTGTTGCGTAACACTCCATCACCAGCCTCAGTGGCCTCACATGACAACAGTTATTGCTGGCATATTCATGGGCTATGCTGGGCTGGGTCACCTGGGGTGGCTCTACTCCATGTGACTTTCCTTCTTGTCCCAGGGCAGCAAGTTAAGCAGGGCATGTGCTCCTCACAGCAATATCAGAACACGATAAGGTGAGTGTGAGGACAAGGGCCACGTGGTCCTGGGCTGAACTGAGGTGCTATCGCCTCTGGTGCATTTCACTGATGCATGAGACATTGCTGACCCAAAATCAAGAGTTGAGAACCTCCCTTCTGGCTCTGATGAGAAACAGCAAGGGTGTGGATGCAGAAAGGGTGAAGATTTGGAGGCCATAATCCTAACTTCCTGCAGCTAAAAAAAATGATTTGAATGAGAATGTTTTCACTGAAGATTTCAGTTCTCGTTTAACTAATAAGGATTGAAAGGAGCTGCTGAAATATATCTGAAACATACAGAGCATTAAAGCATACAGAAAAGCACAAAGAGAACTTACCATTCAAGTATCTATCTTTAATAATTACCAAATTAATAGTTTTACATATTCACTTCTGATCTTTTTTCTTAAGAAATAAAATATTTTAGAGTTTAAGTACTCTGTATATTCTGCAGAGCATCATTTCTCCCCTTCTTCAGAGGCAACTACTATCCTAAGGTTAGCAAATACACATGTCTGTACATTTACTATATAGGTGGTATTCATAAATATTAGAACTTTATTTTTGAAATTGAAATAAATGGTAGAATACAATACATACCATTCTAAAGTCATTTTTAATTCAGTTGTATATTTAGAGATATAACAGTGCTAATACATATAGCACTGTCTTCATTTAAACTGTTATATTCCCTATATGACTCCACATGGTTCATATATCTTTCCCCCTACTGATGAATACTCTAGATGTTATTAATTTTTCATTATTACAAACATTTAAAATCACATATTGAAAAGAAATAACCATAATTTTATCAAAATGTGAAAATTACACCCAACTATTATACAGATAAAATCTAATTGACCTCAGAATAAAAAAAAAAAACCCCTAAGGGATATACTGAAGACTGTGTGATGGAAGGTTACACATTATTAACAATCAATTCTCTTCTGAAATATGTGCTACCCAATAAATGAATAAAAGATCTACAGGCAGATAGTAAATACGTTATAATTCACATATCTATTCTCCTACCAACCACGGCCCCAAAGACCATCAATCTGCATCTAGCCTTATCACTGCCTGTTAATATTTAGTGAGTATTATCAATAAAGCTGGCTGCTTCTTCAGATCAAAGGCTTTTACATAGGTCCTACTTGGGGGTCAGACAGCTATATTCGTGTGAAATTAGAATCTGACTTCTCCGCTCTATTTTCTGTGTCTCACACTAAATTCAAAGAAATGAGAGACAGAATTCTAAGACTAAATAGCCAGAAAATATTCATTCAAGTTTGAACGTCCTTCAAAGAGAGTGTGCCGGCAATTCTAATTAGAGGAAGAAACATCAAGGGAAGCAAAAACCAGATGTTTTCCACAAGAGTCCTCCTTTCAGCGGCTTTGATTTCCACTGGTAAGTTCAAAGTATAATTTTTAAAAAACTGATTTCATGGGCAGATTTAAAGTCATTAGTAGCCCAATTGCAAGAGAAACATGTATTAGTAACTAAATGTGGGATGGGAAGGGTATGTATTGGGGTGGGGTTTATGGTCTGTACCTTAATGTTCTGGTTCTTTAATGAAGGAAACAAAAATAAGAGTGGGAAGACTTTCAGAAAAGCCTTTCAATCTTGATCTGTGATTTAATTGGACAAAACTAGAAAATGAAAAATTTAAGAACTGGATTTAGAAAATTTTCCTACTATAAAGACTGGTGTGGTTCAAGACAAAAGCAATGCACCCTTAATGTTCACAGCAGGAAAGAAAAATTAACAGATTAATAAATTGTGTAATTTATGGTTCATTTTCCAAGGATAAATGCTAGTTGCCAAAGTGATGGTATTATGTCTTTTTATAATTCTTTTTTTTATTGGTGCATTATAGTCTTATGTAATGAAGGGATTTATTGTTATACAATCATACATGGACAGGTTATGACACTGTAATTTGGATCCAAACCTTGCCCAGCATTCCCCAGCCACCCCCTATATCTCCACTGATTTCCTGCCAGTTA
>PVKS010015780.1:0-45270 GCA_004027875.1 Aplodontia rufa
TCTATTTTATTTTTTAAAGACAGGGACAGTGAAAGAGAGAGAGAGAGAAAGAGAATCAGTTTTATTTATTTTTCCATGTGGCTTTCGTTGCTTTGACACTTAGTTGTGTACATGGTGCTAGGGTTGAACCCATCTTTGTGCATGCCAGGCAAGCACCATGACCACTGAGCCACTGCTCCAGCCCAGGAATCTATTATTTTAATGTGGCTTATTTTTATTCAGGTCCAGAGATACTGTGGTGAAATCTTTTCTCTCTACATATAACAACTACCCATAGAAAAAGACTGGTGTTATCGTTAATTCAGAGAAATATCTTCTAACTACAGTGATATAAAACCAGCTCTAATGTATTAAACAAGATGACTTTCTTCTAGTACAAAAAAAATTTTTTTATACAGTCGTGTAGTCAGCATCAAAATGTTAGGGATATTAAGAAATATCTCTTTTGTGCCTGGAAATGGGACATTTTATTCATCCTTTAAAAGTTCACAGCACAGTGTGTGGGTGAAGCATCCTGGGCAACTTTCCCCTCTTTCAGCCTTTGCTGCTGCAAAGCCAAAATGTGTCTGAGTTTTGTAGCCCACAAAAAATGTGGCTAAGGCCAAAGAACATAAGTGTTAATGCTCCCGGAAGGCCACATATCTCATGAGTCACAAGGCAGCGGCCCTCACAGAGGCTCCTGCACCTTCTGCCACACTAGCAGCAGTCAAGCCACGAGGGCGCCTATTGGGGGTGAGCCTGGGCAACGAACATCCCTAATCTGAAAATCCCAAATCCAAAAAGCTCAAAAGCCAAAACTTTTTGAGCACTGATATGATGCCATAGTGGAAAGCTCCACACTTGGCCTTTATGTAATAGGTTCCAGCCAAAACACAGGTGCCCTAAAAATACCACATACAATTGCCTTCAGGAAGAGTACAAGATATATATGGAACATAAATGAATTTGGAGTTTGGACTTGCATCCCATCTCCAAGATAACTCATTAGGTATATGCAAATATTTCAAAATCTAAAAAACAGCCAGGTTCAATGGTGCACACCTGTAATCCTAGGAACTTGGGAGGCTGAGGCAGGAGGATTTCAAGTTCAAGGCCAGTCTCAGCAACTTAGTGAGGCCCTAAGCAAGACCTTGTCTCAAAAAACAAAAACAAAAACAAAAACTGAAAGGGCTGGGGATGAGGTGTGGTGGTTAAGCGCCTCTGGGTTCAAACCCTAATAAAAAGTGGGGGGCGGGACAGGAAGGAAGGAAATAAATCTTAAAAAACACAAAATCAGAAACACTTCTGGTCCTAAGCATTTCAGATAAGAGATCCTCAACCTGCAGCCCTAGCAGTCCCCCATCTGAGAAAGAGCATGTGGGAATTCTGTAGCTTTCAAGTACAAAATAGTACACTGATTTGCACGCTGCTTCAGGGTATCTTCAGGAGACAGCACCATGGCAGAAAGTCAAGAACAACAAGATGGCCCCTTCTAACAGACCCTTCCCTAACCAGAACCAGACCAGCAACTGCTGGCAGGGCTTCCTGGACCTCCACTACTGCAAGAAGGCAAGGCCATGAAAGGGGTGATGTCGTGTGTACAAGTCCCTCTACCTGGGATGTCCACTGCACCTCTCCTCTATCCTCCGTCTTTCAGGGTGTTAAGGGGGACCTGGGTACATGATGATCCCAAACCTGAATCCCAAATCATGACTAAATAATTAAAAACTCATTGAAAAATTGTATTTTTTTAAATCCAAAATCCCATTGAGGAGGTATCAGGGACACACCCACATGAACAGTATCTCTGGAAGGATGAACAGAAAATGGGTGTCAGTGTTGGCCTCCTGGGAAGGGAACCCTGGAAAGGAGATGATGGGAGGGAGCCTCACATGCCCCTTCCCCAGCATTTATCATGAAAAACTTCCAGACACAAAAGTGGGGAGCACAGTGCTACAGATTCCCACGTAGTCACCACCCAGGTTCCCCATTGGCCAGTGCTCCCATTGGCCATTTTTGTTTTATCTCTTTGTTTGCCTGGGTTATTTCATTCAGACTCACGTTTATAGTGGAGTCTTAACCCTTCCAGCTGTGTACTGTGTATATATCATAAATCCGAGTAAATTTATTATTAATAATAGCTTCCTCTGAGAGGAGGAGTTCGAGAGAAGGTTGAATTAGATTAGAAGTAGAATACCTAGCATGGTGCCGAGTTCAGGTGCTCAGTAAATTCTAGCTGTGGCCATTCTCAGGTTTCCCTTCTTTTGATTTTAGGTTCAATAGTCAGCTCATGGGTTTTGATTCCCTGACTGCTCTGGCTTTGAGAAAGGCAGCACAGCTGGGCATGGTGATGTAATCCCAGTGGTTCTAGAGGCTGAGGCAGGAGGATTGTAGGTTCAAAGCCAGCCTCAGCAATTTAGCAAGGCCCCAAGCAACTTAGTGAGACCTTGTCTCCAAATTAAAAATAAAAAAGGGTTGAGGTTGTTGCTCAGAGGTTAAGCATCCCTGGGTTCAATTCCTGGTTAAATTAAAAAAAAAAAAAAAAAAAGAGGGGCTGGAGCAATGGCTCAGCGGTTACGGCGCTTGCCTGACATGCACGAGTTCAAGAGTTCAAGCCTCAGGACCCATGTACACAGCTAAGTGTTGGAGGAATGGAATTCACATGAAAAACTAAATAAAAATTGCTTCTTTCTCTCACTGTCCCCTCTTTCTTAAAAAAAAATAAAAAAAAGGAAGAAGAAAGAAAGAAAGAGGAAGGTAGTGGGCAGGGTTCCAAAAAGTTCAGGGATTCAGAGTCCAGCAGTTAACAAGAGGCCTTTTCCGTATCCAGGCCTCTTTCTACTTTTCCACAATTCTCTCAGCTTCCTAAAGGTTTCTGGCAGGTCTAGGGAAAGAGGGCTAATCCCATCCTGCAGGAAAGTGATAGGCCCTCCAGACCCCTGGCTCTCTGGAGGAGTCCAGGTGCCATGATACTTAGCCTGTCCCAATCTACTCCAAGAAATTGTCTTTATGCTTATAAATCGCTGCCTTTTTCTGAGATGATCTTGCAATAAGTTTGGCTGTTTTCTAGTACTAGAAAATGTAATATAAATATAAAATAGGATTCAACACGTAAAAATCAAATGGAGAGGGGCTGGAGCGGTGGCTCAGTGGTTACGGCACTTGCCTGGCATGTGCGAGGACCTGGGTTTGAACCCCAGCACCACTTAAACAACTAAGTGTCAGAAAACCAATGAAAAATTAAGTGAAGTTGGGGACTGCAGCGGTTGTGGCACCTGCCTGGCATGCACAAGTTAAGTGGGTTTGAACCCCAGCACCACATACACAGCGAAGTGGTGGAGCAACAAAAGTCACATAAGTTAAATAAAATTGATTCTCTCTTTCTCTCTCTCTCACTGTCCCTCTCTCTTTAAAAAAAAAATCAAGTAGAGATGAAGAACTCTCCAAACATATATGTACTATACATACTTTATACTATACTACATGCAATATGATAAATGTGCTAGCTTTCCAACACTGTAACAACTTATAAAGAGATAAGGTTTATTTTGGCTCAGAACTTTGGAAGTTCAGCCCAGCGTTGGTTGGCTGCATTGTTTTTGGGGTCTGTAGCCAGGCAGCTCATCATGGTGGGAGTTTTACTTTGGGCCATGGTTCTGGAGCCTAGAAAGTCCAAGAGCATGGTGCTAGCATCAATTTGCTTCTGCTGAGAGCCTCATACTGCTTTAGCTTGTGCCAAAAGCTCAAGAGGAAGGAGGCATGTGCAGAAGAGGAGAATGAGGGGCGACCTTGCTGTATGAGAGGCTCTTGTGACAACTAATCCAGTGCTGAGAGTGAGAACTCACACCTAGGAGAGGTAGGAGACGGCTCCACCCCCATGGCCCAAACATCTCCTGCTAGACCCCACCTCCCACACTGCTGCATTGAAGAATTAAGGTTCCAACACGTGAACTTTTGAGGGGACACACTCAAACCACAGTAATATGCCAACATATAATAGCAAATGCACAATATAGTATATGTACTGTGGGATATAGGTAGGTAGATTTAAAGACCTAGTTACTGGGCTGGAGCAGTGGTTCGGTGGTAGAGCACTTGTCTGGCATGCACAAGGTCCCTAGTTCAAATCCTAACACCACATATCATATTATATTTGGTCAAACTAACCCTTTTCCCAACCAGGCGCTGCGGCTCTTATTTCCTAAGCAAACCAGGTGAAGCACCACCTGCTGTTGACCCCAGTATGACTCTGGGGTCTCAGGTCTTCCTTCCAGTTGCTCACAAGCCCAGATTTACTCCAAACAGAATGTGGGAACTCACCTGCCCCTCAAGGTACCTGTTTTTCCAGCTTGCCTGGTTCTGCTGTTGCCGCCCTGGGCATGAGTGACAGCAAGCCCCTAAAAGCCATATCCGTCTCCTCCACCAGCAGAAGGCTCCCCATCCGGGCCTGACCCTTCTCAGTTGTGACTATTCCTAGAGGGGAAGATGAATGGGGAAATTTACTGGCACTGATAAGCAAAGTCCTCCAAGTATTTCTAATGAAAAACAAAGCACAGGGCAATACGTGTGTCTCCAAAACCAATATCCGGGCTGGGGATGAAGCTGATTGGTAGAGCGCTTATCTAGTGTGCCTGAGGCCCTGGGTTCCATCACTAGTACACGGGAAGAAAAAAAAAAAACTAATATCCGAGCCAAAGTACAGGATTCTGATTCCAGAGAAGATAAATGTATTTCTTCTTCCATCACAATATGAATTTGGTGATATCAATCACATTGAATTTGTTCTCATATCAACATATGAATTTGGAGGAGATAGCCCAGCCCACAGCAGGACATTAGTTTCCGTGCTCTGTGTGTAATTCCTATCAACTGTCTGCATCTGGGACAAAGGAAGGACAGCGAGAAAAAAAGTCAGCTGGCATTCCCTCGGTGACCTTGGGACCATAGCTCCTCTGGTTGGAGACAAGTATCCCTCCACAGTTTCAAGTGCCTGCTCACCCACTGCTGTCACCAACACCAAGGTATGACCTGCAGGCTGGGGTAGGAGAGAAGAGAAAAACAAAAACAAGGAACAAAAAATAATATGAAAAGGGCTTCTCCTGAGGCTCTCTCTGTCTGCACCTGATGCATGCTTTTGAGTTTCGAGCAGTATTGCGGAGCTGGGCAATACTGAGGGGGGGAAATGGTGAACTCCTCAGCATTCCAGTGGAACTTTGAATTCTGGTCTCTTTCCCCTACCTACTTGTTACCATTTGCTTTTCTTGGTCTTAGATAGTTGTTCCATGCTTTCTGAAAGGCTTTGTAGTTACAGTGAGAATGATCAGAAAGTACAGGGAAAGGTGGGTATGGTGGTGCACACCTGTAATCCCAGCAACCGGGGAGGCCAAGGCAGGAGGATCACAAGTTCAAAGCCAGCCTCAGCAATTAAGCAAGGCCCTAAGCAATTTAGTGAGACCCTGTCTCAAAATAAAAAATAAAAAGGGCTGGGGATTAGCTCAGTGGTAGAGGACTCCTGGGTTCAATCCCCAGTACCTAAAAAAGCAATAAATAAAAGTATATGGGAAATAATGGAGATGAGGGAGATCAAAATAAATAGCCCAGCATGCAGGCCTGTAATCCTAGAGATTTGGGAAACTGAGGCAGGAGGACTGCAAGTTTGAGGCCAACTTTTGCAGTTTAGCAAGACACTGTCTCAAAATAAAAATTAAAAAGGCCTGCGTATTAAGCTCAGTGGTAAAGGGCCCCAGCTTCAATCCCCAGTATTGGAGAGACAGAGAAGAAAGAAAGAATAAGAGAAAGAAAAAGAAAAAGGGACAGGGAGAAGAGAGCAGAAAGTTTTGTATGAACCAATGGGTTTACCCAGAGCTTGCGGGTTCGAATCGCACCCCCCAAAATACTAAAGGCTATGTAAACTGAGCACAAGGTAACCCTCCAGCCAGGTCCCTAGCTGACCACTTGGGGGCACACATTTAGGGCTGATCCCAACTGCATCGTAAGTGCTTTCAAAATTACTAGTTTAGGAACCACAACCCACAAGAGGCAAGTTGAAACTTGTGACCTGAACCTCACCTTATGGATTATCTGCCAGAATTAAAAACATTCTCTAGTCAGACTAATGAAGAAAGAGAAAAGACGCATGCTACTAACTTCAGGAATGAAAGCGGATATCACTGTAGAACCAAGACTTTAAAAAGTTCCTAAGTAGGGCTGGAGTGGTGGCTTGACAGCTTGCCCAACATGCACAAGTACATGGGTTCAAACCCCAGCACCCACGTACACAACTAAGTCAGAGCAATGAAAGCCATGTGAAAAACTCAATAAAAATTGATTCTCTCTCTCTCTCTCTCTCTCTCACTGTCCTTCTCTCTTTAAAAAAAAAAAAGAAAAAAATTTTTAAAAAAGTTCCTAAGTAGCTGGAGGCAGTGGCATACACCTGCAATCCCAGAGACTCAAGAGCCTAAGGCAGGAGGATCATGAGTTCAAAGCCAGCCTCAGCAACTGAGCAAGGCCCTAAGCAATTTCAGTGGCTAAGCGTCCCTGGGTTCAATCCCCAACATAAATAAATACATAAACAAATAAATAAATAACTTCTAAGTGAATATTATACAAACTTGACAACTTAGATGAAATGGACCACTTCCCTCAAAGATACGAAATCTCACCATTTTCCCAGAACAAACAGATCCTGTATAGTCCAATATCTATTAAAGAAATTCAATGTGTAGTTAAAAGTCCCCCCGAAAAGATATCTTCAGATGATTTCACTTGCAAATTCTACCAAATATTTAAAGAAGAAACAATGTAAATTCTACACATTCTCTTCTAGAAAATAGAGAACATTTCCCAACTTATTTTGTGTGGTCAACAATACCCTGACACCCAAGTTATCTCTATTTGCAGACGACATGATTTTATACCTAGAAGACCCAATAACATCGGCCAGAAAACTCCTAGAGCTCATAGGAGATTTTAGCAAAGTAGCTGGCTACAAGATCAACTCCAGCAAATCACTAGCATTTCTTTACTCCAGCAACATATCCACAGAGGAAGAAATCAGAAAATCTCTCCCATTCACCATCACTTCCAAAAGAATGAAATACTTGGGCATTAACCTTACAAAGGATATTAAAGACCTATTCAAAGAAAATTATCAAACATTAAAAAAAGAAATTACAGAAGACCTGAGCAGATGGAAAAATATTTCATACTCATGGTTAGGCAGAATCAATATAATAAAGACGGCCATTCTACCCAAAGCCCTATACAGATTCAATGCAATCCCCATCAAGATACCTATGGCATTTTTCAGAGATATAGATAAAGCAATTCTCAAGTTCATAGGGAACAACAGGAGACCCAGACTAGCCAAAACACTACTCTATAGAAAGGAAGAAATAGGGGGTATCTCAATCCCTGACCTGAAATTATATTACAGAGCTGTAGTAGCAAAAACAGCATGGTATTGGTATCAAAACAGAACCGAAGACCAGTGGAACCGAATAGAAGATCCTGAGACAAACCCTCATATCCTTAACTGTAGGGCTCTATGCAAGAGAAAAATCACCATATTGGACTCCATAATACTTCTCTCTCCTCTCCCTTCACATTTCGCGCGCTCTGAGCAAGGCGAGCTACGCGCCTGCGCTGGAGTGCCGCTTTCTCTCTTTCTCCTCCCATCTTCCCAGTCAATGATAGATGACGCCACCGGCATGATAGTCCCTCATTGGCTGAAATAAGCTAGCTTACCAATTCACTATTGGTCCCTTAGTAGCCTGCTCTTGCTATATCTACGGATGTGCGGGAAGAATAAAGTAGGATAATTTCAAGCCGCCATCCACGTGTGTCTGAGTTTCTTTCCCGGCCGCCGTTCGCCCTGTTTGGCCCCTTCCGAGCTGAGCGGCCCAGCTAACTCAGGTCGCCTCGCCTACTGTCTGCTCCGGAGCGCTTCGGGGAGCAACACTTAACTATTTGATATTTGATAAAGGGGGCAAAAGCATAGTGTGGAAGAAAGATAGCCTGTTCAACAAATGGTGTTGGACAAACTGGACAGCCATTTCTAGACAACTGAAGCTGGATCCGTATCTTTCACCCTGCACAAAAATTAAATCAAAATGGATCAAAGACCTGGATATTAAGCCTACAACTTTAAATTTACTAGAAAAAGAAGTAGGGTCAACACTACCGCTTATAGGAGTGGGCAGCTTCTTCCTTAACAAAACTCCAATGGCGCATGCTGTAAAATCAAAATTAAATGAATGGGATGCAATTAAATTAAAAAGTTTCTGCACAGCTAAAAAGTTTCTGCACAGCTAAAGTCAAGAGCATCAAGAGAGAACCTACAGAATGGGAGAAAATTTTTGCCTGCTACACCTCGGACAGAGGGCTAATATCCAGAATATACAGGGAACTAAAGAAACTGAAGTCCAAACTCACAAATAATCCAATCAATAAATGGGCTAAAGAACTCAAAAGGAACTTCTCTTCAGTGGAAGTCCAGAAAGCCCACAAATATATGAGAAAATGCTCTACCTTCATTAGCTATAAGGGAAATGCAAATCAAAACTTCAATGAGATACCACTTCACTCCTGTTAGAGTGGCAAAAATGAAGAATACAAACAAGGACAGATGCTGGAGGGGCTGTGGGAAAAGAGGAACACTGTTACACTGCTGGTGGGACTGCAAACTGGTTCAGCCACTATGAAAAGCAGTGTGGAGAATCCTCAAAAAATTAAGGATGGAACCACCTTATGACCCAGCTATCCCACTCCTGGGAATTTTCCCAAAAGACTTAGAATCAGCGTATTATAGTGATGTGGCTTCATCAATGTTTATAGCAGCTCAATTTACTATAGCTAGATTATGGAACCAACCCAGATGCCCCTCACTTGACAAGTGGATACAAAAGCTTTGGTTCATATATACTATAGAATACTACTCGGCCATCAGAGAGGATGGTATTATGGCTTTCAAATCAAATGGATGGAGATGGACAGAATTATGATTAGTGAAGTCTCCCAAGCTCAGGGACTCAAGGGCCGAATGGTTTCTCTCATCTGTTGATACTGCCTCAGCCTCCAGAGTCACTGGGATTGGCAGCCACTGTGCCTGGCTGCCAATTGATTTTTTTTTTTTAAAGAGAGAGTGAAAGAGAGAATCCATCTTTATTTATTTCCTTCATCTGGACTTCATCTCTCCAACACTTAGTAGTGTTTGTGGTGCTGAGGTTCAAACCCATGTCCTCGCGCAGGCCAGGCAAGTGCTGCAACCGCTGAGCTACTGCCCTAGCCCTGCCAATTGATTTTTTATGAAGCTGTATAGATGGTTCAATGAAGAAAAGATGGTCTTTTCATCAAATGATGTCGAAAAAATTAGCCATTTGCAAAACAAAAAACAAAACAACAACAAAGAACTTGTGTAACCAGGGTCTACCTCATGCTTTGAACATAAACCTTGCTGCTCAACCACTAGGGGCTTATTTATACACTGCCTTCTTTTTCCTTCCTCTTCTCCCTCTTCCCCTCCCTAACTGTGGGGGAAGCAAGATGCACTTTCTTCCCGTCCTAACCCAAGTTATCTGTCTTCCCATTCACTGAGCACAAGAACAAAGAAAGTCCAAATCCAGAAACTGGAATGGCAGCTCTGACAAGTGTATAAGTTAAATATTAATGACATCTACTGATAATGATACTTGGAAATCAGTCCCTTCATCCCCCTTTTTAAAGCCACCTGTTCTTCCTGGCAGTTAGAATGGAAGCCCCTGAGACATGAGTTTGTTGCCTTCTCATTTGCTAACAGATTAATAAAACCTTTTTTTAACCCCCTTCTCTCAAAGCCTTGTCCTCATTACTGGATTGGAATTTGGAGCAAGGATCAACCTTTTGGTATCACTTGGACCATAAGGCTTACACACACACATACACACGAGAATGAAAAGACATGCTGCATTGGAGAAAAAACTTAAAAGTCATATATATTCAAAATAGGGCTCATATCCAGTATAGAAAGAAACTAAGAAACAATAAGGAAACAAATGACTCACTGAAAATGCATGGGGGCTGGGGTATAGCTCAGTGGCACAACACTTGCCTGGCATAGACAAGGTGGAGGATTCAATCCCCAGCATCACAATTAAAAAAAGAAAAAAAGAAGGAAAAGATTTTTTTTTTTTAAAGAGAGTGAGTGAGAATCAATTCTATTTTTTCATTTGGTTGTTGTTTTACGGACACTTAATTGTGTATGTGGTGTTGGGGTTCAAACCCAGGTCCTCATGCATGCCAGGAAAGCCCTTTACTGCTGAGCCACCACTCCAGCCCAAGAAGGAAAAGATTTGAACAGAGATTTCACCAATGATGACATACAAAAGGTCAGTAAGCTTAATATCATTTAGCCATCAGGCAATGAAAATCAAAATCACAATAAGATGTGACTATACACCTATTACAAAAACAAATGATAATGCCAGGTGCTGATGACCGCCAATTGGAGTCTCATATATAGCTGGCAAAAATGCAAAATGATAGAGCCGCTCCAAATTATGACCGTTTCTTAAAAGTTAGACATATCTTACCATATGACTAGCAATCCCCAGTACCACATCCTAGAGAGAGTAAAAATTAGGTTTACTCAAAACTCTGTACAAGGGGTTGGGGATTTAGCTCAGTGGCAGAGTGCTTGCTTAGCATGCGCAAGGCCCTGAGGTCGGTCCTCAACCCTGAAGAAAAACTCTGTACAAAAATTTCTGCATTTACTCTATTTATCATTAATAAAAACGTCCTTCAATAGTAAATGGATAAAACAAACTGTATTTATCATTAATAAAAACGTCCTTCAACAGTAAATGGATAAAACAAACTGTGGGAATCCACACAACAAAAAGTAATAAAAAGAGGAATAAATTACTGAGATACATGATAACTTAAATGAATCTCAAAGGCATTATGCTGAGTGAAACAAATCAATCAAAAAGTTACAAAGTACCAGGCGTAGTGACACATACCTGTAATTCCAGTGACTGGAGAGGCTGAGGCAGGAGAATTGCAGGTTCAGAGCCAGCCTCATCAATTTAGCGAGACCCTAAGCAACTGAGTAAGACCCTGTCTCAAAATAAAATATAAAAAGGGGCTGGCATATGGCTCAGTGGTTAAACCACCCTCAATTCAATCCCTGGTACAAAAAAAAAAAAAAAACAAAGTTACATAATGTATAATTTCATTTACATAACATTGTGGAAAAGGCAAGAAGATAGCAACAGCAACACAGATCAATCGGGATCAGGGATTTCAGGTATAGGATATGGCATTGCAAGAACATTGCTAGGGAGTTTGTGGGGGTGATAGAACTTTTCTGTAACCCACTCATATTAATCATTGCCCAAATATACACAGGCTCCAAAACTTAGATCTGCATACAAACGCATGCACATACACATCTAATTTTATTTTATGATAATTCTACCGTATTTTTGAAAACTAACATTCATGGGGCTGGAGCAGCAGCTCAGTGGTTACAGCGCTTGCCTGGCATAAGCAAGGCATGGGTTCGAAACCCAGCATCACGTACACAACAAAGTTGGAGCAACGAAAGCCATATGAAAAACTAAATAAAACTGATTCTTTCTCACTGTGTCTCTCTCTTTAGGAAAACAAAAAAAGAAAAGAAAACCAACATTTATTTAATGAAAGAGAGAGAGAGAGAAGTACAGATGTATCTGCTTATGCACAAGTAGCCCTTGTCCATAAATCCACAGAAGAAATGAGTAAACTGTTGCTGTGGCAGGGAGAGAAAGCAAAGTTACCGAGGCTCAGGGGTGGGAAGGGCACTATACAGCTAATTTTTCAAGTCACCTTGATTGGATTAAGGGAACACCCAGAGAGCTGACAAAGCACCATTTCGGGGTGTGTCTGTGAGGGCCTTTCTGGAAGACTGGCATTTGAATGGTAGACTGAGTAAGAAAGATCCACCCTCACCAAGTGTAGAGAGGCCCAGATAGAACAGAAAGGAAGAGGAAAGATGAATCCATTTTCTCTTTCTCTTCCTGAGCTGTGACTCCCTTCCCCTGACCTTGGGCAGCAGAACTCCAGGTTCCGTAGCCTCTGGACTCACTAGCAGCTGCCCTGGTTCGCAGCCCTTCAGACTTGGACTGAGTCACGCTTTCAGCATCTCTGGTTCTCCACCTTGCGGACAGCCGCTCTGAGAACTTCTCAGCCTTCACAACTCTCCAAGGAAATCCCTCCTCACAGCCAGGCATTGCAGTGCACTCCTATAATCCCAGTGACTTAGGAGGCTGAGTCAGGAGGATCGCAGGTTTGAGGTTGTCTCTGCAAACTAGGGATACTCTGTCTCGAAATAAAAGATAAAAAGGATTGGGTGGGGATGTAGCTTAGTGGTACCGCGTCTCTAGGCTCAATCCTCAGTATTGCATAAGGATATATTGGAAAGGAATATTCAAAATTATAAAATATATTTTCTCCTAAGTGGAACTTATTGTGAATATTGCCTTTTGTTTCTAAACTTATGATATGCTGTTGTCCTACTTTTTCTAGACATTTTCTTATGGGTATATATTTTAAAATAAAAATAGAATCAACATCCCAAAGACAGTTTTTGCAAGATTGTAAAACCCATCATAAAACTGATATGGAACTTCAAGCCACTCTGAATAGCCACAACAATCCGAAAAAAAAAAAGTTAGAAATCTCACACATCCTGATTAAAAACTCACTACAAATCTACTCAAATCAACAGTGTGGTGATGGCATACATGGAACAGAATAGAGGGCTTGGATATAAACCCTCACACACGGTCAAGTGATTTCTTTAAGGAGGGGGAATCAGTTTTATTTTTTCATCTGGTTTTAATTTCTCTGACACTTAGTTGTATTTGTGGTGCTGGGGTTTGAACCTGGGTCCTCATGCATGCCAGGCAAGCGCTCTAACTGCTGAGTTACTCCAGCCTCTGGTCAAGTGATTTTTAACAATGGCACCAAGAACATTCAATGGTGAAATGACAGTTTTTTCAACAAAAAAAAAAATGTTGGGAAAACTTGATATTCACATACAAAAGAAGGAAATTAGACACTTACCTAACAATATACATAAAAATCAACTCAAAATCAAGTAAGATCTAAATGTAAGAGCTAAAGCTACAAAACTGGCAGAAGAAAACATAGGGGAATCTTCATGACATTGATTTATTGGATATGACAGCAAAAGCACAGACACAAAGTTTAAATATAGTTATTGGACTTCTTCAAAATTTAAAACTCTATCCCCAGAGTGAAAGAAAACCTGAGGAAAGAGAGTAAATCATTACACAGTTCTGATAAGGGATTCATATCCAGAATACACACATAATGCCTACAGCCCACAGCAAACCGCAGCAACAAAATGAAGCACCTGCCCAACGAAGAAACAGGCAAAGAACTGCAATAGGCATTTTCCCAGTGAACACACATAGACAGCCAGGAAGCACATGAAAAGACACGCAATGTCACCAACTACTAGAGAAATGCAAATCAAAACCGCGATGCAGTATCGTTCCACACACAGTAAGATAGATGGTCATTAAAAACCACCAACAGGGGCTGCAGCGGTGGCTCAGCAGTTACAGCGCTTGCCTGGCATGCGTGAGGACGTGGGTTCAAATCCCAGCACCATGTACACAATGAAGTGTTGGAGCAACGAAAGCCACATGAAAAACTAAATTGATTCTTTCTCTCACTGTCCCTCTCTCTCTTAAAACACACACACACACACACACACACACACACACACAAAACCCCAGAACATAAGTGTTGTTGAGGATGTGAAGAAATTGTGCGTTGCTGGTGGGACTACAAAATGATGTAGCTGCTATGGAATAAAGTATGGTGGTCCCTTTTTTTCATTAAATATGTACTTACAATTAAGAGGGAATCATTATCAAACAATCAAGAACAGATGTATGACGGAGCAAGCCAGGGCTGATGCCATTCCATGGTTCCCCCCCTTGGGCTCCCCATGGTTCTGTGTTTCCCCCTATTAAACTCCTGCGTTAACTGGACTTCTCAGGGAAGTCGAAGGTTCCCCACTGAGTTGATTCCCCCATACTCCCTCCTTCCAGTCTCCTTGATATCCTTCCTATTCCCTCCCCCCTCCCTACCCGCCTCCCTACTCCCCCAGGTATCCTAGGCAAGGTTCCCCCTGTTTGTGTAAAAATTCATACATATTGAGATTATTATTAGCTTAGCCATCTAACATAGTTTCCAGTTGTATTCTAGCTTTCACATATGAGAGAAAACATTTGGCCCTTAAGTCTCTGAGTTTGGGATATTTCACTAAGCATAATTTTTTCCATCTCCATCCATTTGGCTGCAAATGACAAAATATCATTTTCTCTCATAGCCAAGTAGAATTCCATTGTATATATGTACAAAGTTTTTGAATCCACTCGTAGAGTAAAGGGCATCTAGGTTCATTCCATAATTTAGCTATAATAAATTGAGCTGCTATAAACATTGATATTATGGTGGTCCTTTAAAAAAATTAACAGAATGATTACATGATCTAGCAATTCTTCTTCTGTATACATATCTAAAAGAATTGATTGCAGGGATTCAAGCAGGTATGTGTACACAAATGTTCATACCAATATTAACAAATCCAAAAGGTAGACACCATTCAAATGTGACCCAAGAGACGAATGGGTATGCAAGTTTGGTATAGACATACAATGGTGCATTACTCAGCCCTGAAAGGAATGGAGCCCTGACACATGCTGTAACACAGATGAAGATGTTACCAAGTGATATAAGCCAGTTACAAAAGGACAAATATTAAATGATGCCACTTATATAAGGTATCTAGAGTAGTTGAATTTAGAGAAAACAGAATGGTGGTTGCCAAGGGTGGGCAGGGAGGAGAGAATGGGGAGTTACTGTTTATGGGTACAGTTTTAGCTTGGGAAGATGAAAAAGTTCTGGAGACAGATGGTGGTGATGGTTAAACAACAACGTGAATGTAGTGGATGTTGCTAAACTGTACACTTAACCACAAAAACGGTTAAATAGTAAAAGTTATGGTATGCATATTTCATATTACAAATTAAAAAAACACAATCTAATTGAAATACAGTCAAAAGATTCAAACAAGTCACTGAAGGTGGATGTCAAGGGAGCAGTTTAAAAGACCATTAATGGGGGCTAGAGCGGTGGCTCAGTGGTTTCGGCGCTTGCCTGGCAAGTGCAAGGACCCAGGTTCAAACCCCAGCACCATGTACACAACTGAGTGTTGGAGCAACTAAAAGGCCATGTGAAAAACTAAATAAAGTTGTTTCTCTCTTTCTCTGTCTCTCTCACTGTCCCTCTCTCTTTAAAAAACAAAAATAAAAAAAATAAAAGACCATTAATGTTATTAACCTCTAGACAAATGCAAATTAAAATAATCAGGAATACTACTGCACATTTACTATAGAGACTAAAGTGAAAAAGACTGATACTACCAGGTGCTGGCAAGGATCCAGGACAACTGCGTGTTTCACACAACGCTGGAGGTAATGTAGAATGACATAGCCACTCTGCAAAAACAGTTTGGCAGTTTCTGAAAAGCTAAATACATACTTACCATGAGATCATATTCCTGGGTATTGACCTGGAGAAATGGAAACTTATTTTCCCACGAAACCCTGTAAAACATGTTCTCAACAGATTTATTGTTAATAGTGAAAATTGGAAACAACCTAAATGTCCTGTGAGGGATGAATTGATAACTACCTGTAATACAAGGTAAGGAAATGCAGCACACAATTTGAAAGGATCTCAAGGTCATCAGGCTAATGACAAGAGTCAATCTCAGAGTTACTTATCATAGACTTCCCTTTACATAATACCGTGTGTGTGCCAGAGTTCAGACCCAGGGCCTCAAGCATGCTAAGAACATGCTCTACCACTGAGCTATATCCCCCTCAGACATATCATCCTTGAAATACATCACAATGACAGAACAGTGCCGTGGGTGCCAGGAGTTGGGAAAGATGTGACTATGAGGTTATGAGATGGGGGAAAAGTCAGTCAGTCAGTGTAGGCAGAATGCTGGGGGTTGGTAAGGAAGACATTGGCCAACAGTCATCTTGTCTAAGAAAGAAAAGAACATCACTGTTATAACCCCTGCTTGCTAACAAGGCCCTCTACCAACAAAGGTGTTCCAGACAAAGGCATCTCTTCTGCTGATAAAGGTCCTCCTGGGCCCAGGACCAAAGACAAGGTCAGACCAGAGCTTCTGCTGCCAGGCATGAGGGACGGAAGGCAATGGTCAGTCAAAGGGCGAGAACCTTGACAGACTGTAAGATGAGCTGGACCCACTCTTTGAGTTCTTGGCTCCGAGACTCCCTTCTCCTGGAGAAGCTTTTTCTTTTCATCCTTTCTTAAATAAACTGTTTGCTCTGCTTTCCTCAGTGTCCCTTGGTTTCATTCTTCGATTCCCAGAGGACACAAACCCAATATCCACAAAATCGGTATCAGTTACGTGAGGGAGTTTCTCTGTTATGATGGAACAATTCTGTATTCTGATGGCAATGGCGGGTATATGAATCTGTATTCTAAGAATTTATACATAGACATACACACAAATAATGTGTATCAAAATGGGTAAAATCTGGAGAGTATTATAGTATTACAATTATACCAACGTGGGTTTCTGGGTTTTGACAGCACACTATGGTTATAGAAGATATTACCTTGGGGCAAAGCTGGGTGAAAAATACACAGAAACTTTACTATTTTGGCAACTCTTTATGGGTTTTAAAATCTTTCCAAAGTTATAAAGGGCTGGAACAGCAGATCAGCTGTAACTGTGCTTGCCTGGCATGTGCGAGGATGTGGTTTGAACCCCAGGACCACGTACACAAGGAAGTGTGAGAGCAACAAAATTCACATGAAAAAATAAATTTCCTTGTCTCACTATCCCTCTCTTTAAAAAAAAAAAAAAAAGTTATAAGAAGGGGCTGGAGAGGTGGCTCAAGTTGTAGAGCACTTGCCTGGCATGCATGAGGAGCTGAGTTCAATCCCCAGCACTGCCTGTACAAATAAAGGAAAAACTAAAACCAGACGAAAAATTAAAAATTAACTATTTCTCTTTTAAAAAAAAGTTATGAGTAAGCTACTGTATCTAACATGGATGAATCTTAAAACACTTTGCTAAGATAAAGAAGCCAGATATGGGGCTGGTGGTGGTTCAGTGGTTACGGCGCTTGCCTGGCAAGCACAAGTACGTGAATTCAAACCCCAGCACCATGTACACAAGTCTTGGTGCAACGAAAGCCACATGAAAAACTAAATAAAATTGATTCTCTCTCACTGTCCCTCTCTTTAAAAAATAAAAAAGCCAGATACCAAAGAGTACATATTGTATGATTCATTTATTTCAAGTTCTAAAACAGACAAACTAAAATATGGTTTTGAAAATCAGACCTGTGATCCCTTGTGGGATGCTTGGTGGGGAGTGATTGGAGGAGACATGAGGGATCTGTCTGGACTGGTCAAAATATGTATGCATTTTCCTGTGTTTAAGTCATACCTAGAAAGGAAGAGGAATGAAACACCCTCATTAATAGATTTGCTTGCAATGACAAAAAAACAAAAAAGAAAGAAAAAGGTTGGTGGGGTTGGGGTTGTGGCTCAGTGGTAGAGCACCAGGCCCTACGGTTTGTGTGTATATATATGTATATATGTATTTTTCCCTGAATGAGGATTGAACCCAGGGCCTCCCATACTCTAGGTAAGTGCTCTACTACTGAGCTACATCCTCAGCCCTTTTATTTCATTTTGAGACAGGCTCTCACTACATTGCCAACACTTGCCTTGAACTTGTGATCCTCCTGCCTCAGCCTACAGAGAAACTGGGATTACGGTAGGATCACAGATGTATGCCACCATCCCATCACCAGGCTCTACGTTTGATCTCCAGCACCAAACAAACAAAAAAGCTTGGATAAACTTTCCAAGGAGTGACAAAAGAAGTGACTTGAGGATAAATGTTCCCTCTGTAACTCTGCAGAGATTTAATTCTGAGAGGCCAATTTATACCTCCCAATCCCTTTCAGCAAAATCTATAAGAATATAGACTGGTTTTGAGAAGATTATGAATTTAAAACAGTTTAAAACAGTAGTTTTATCTTTGGGTCTTATATTGTTAAACACAAAATTGTGTCCAGCCTTTCCAAAGGGCCCGTTTGAAAAAAAGCACCAATGAATGCACCTATGTGTCTAAAATGTCCACAGTCATTATTTCAAAAGCAATCTCTCCTCTGAGGTCTGAGTTGCACTGCCTTCCTGGCTGAGTTGGCCAGAATGGCTGCAGACTCAGTGATTGTTTTGGTTATCTGTGTATGTGAGGCTCAAGAATACTGTCTTTTGTTTAGACCCTTACCCATATTCTCGTTTCTCTTTGTGTCATTGTTCCTTCACCTTTGGCTATGTAAATCTTATCCTGAAATCTTTCAGTACTGAGTGCTAAGGGAAAGGAAGAGAGCTCATTCAAGTCTTCATTCAGAGCAGGATACAGTAATCTCTGAGGACTGACCTCTCAAATTCCTGGGTTTCATAGGAATGCTGTAGCTGTCAGAGAAGTATTTGGCATTCTTGGACCTTGCTGGCAGGAACTGAAGGAACTAGATGATGACAGCAGGTGAGAGAGGCTTGAAAGGTGCCAACTGCACACCTTAGAGACCATCTCTCCATTTTAAAGATGATGACAGAGCCCAGAGAGTAAAGGCCATCTCTAAGCAGCTGTCCCCAGATTTATATCTCTAATTCAGCCTAGCCTCTAGGTTCCAGGTTCCTATTCCTTTCCCAAACCTGGGTGTGTCATCTAAAGTCGGCCTGGGACTGGAGCGGTAGCTTGGTGGTTACAGCACTTGACGGGCATGTGTGAGGATGCAGGTTTGAACCCCAGCACCATCCACACAACTAAGTGTTGGAGCAACAAAAGCCACATGAAAAAGTAAATAAAACTGATTCTCTCTCTCACTGTCCCTCTTTCTTTAAATAAATAAATAAAAGTCAGCATGATCAAAAAGGACTTATTTCTCAGCCTCTTCACACCTGCTTCGCCCCAGGCTCCTTCCCAGTCCCATCCATCCAACAACAACATCTTCACAGTAGTCTTAATGATTTCAGCCCCAATTCCTGTCCTTTTCTCTCCTAATCCAGGTATCTGTCTGTCACAGACTCCCAGGTGTCTCCTAGTCTCTACCTTCCCCACCACACCTCCCATTCTCCCTTGAAACCATATTGATTCCTATTGATCATCTAGTGATTACCCTACTACAACCAACTCCCCAGATTTAACACAGCTTCCTCCTCACAGCCAGCAAAGCCCTGATGCGGACTGGCAGCCTGCAGCTCTGGTCTATAGAAGGGAATGTTTGTAATGTCTTGGGGGATGGGGAGAGACTGAGTCTGCATATGGTGATCAGCCCCTGCCCTCTCCCTGTCAAGGACCAAACAGACTAATGAGCTTCCAGAGACTGCCCTCTGTCAGGCCCTTAGCACATTCCCATTAGGTTTTCTCTAAACGCAGGTTGTTGTTACCTCTCTCCAGGCGAGACCCTCAACTCCAGCTTTAGGAAGCAGTGAGGAAAGACCACCCTTTAAAATCAGACGGTTCTGCCAGGCATGGGGGCACGCACCTGTACTCAAGAGGCTGAGGCAGGAGGATCTCAAGTTTGAGGCCAGCCTTGGCACGTTGGTGAGAACCTGTCTCAAAATAAAAAAATAAAAAGAACTGGGGATATACTTCAGTGGTGGAGCGTCCCTGGCTTTCATCCTCATTACCGAGAAGGGGGGGGCACCAACCAACAAAATAATAAAACCAGACAGGCCTAAATTTAAATCCCGGCTGATTTAACCAACCTGCGCGCAATTTACCCATTTGAAAATGGCGACAATATTAACACGAATCCCCTGAGCGGGTTACTGTGCGACGTGAGCTACGAAGCGCACATCAGGCTCTTACGGGGTCTGCACTCTCAGGAAGCAGCACTGCCGTCCAGGGGAGACGAGGCTCACTCGTACAGTGGAGAGCTCCCATCACTGGCGTGCGTGCAAGCACTACTCGGTGCCTAAAGGACTCCAGCGCCCGCAGTGGCCTAACTCCTAAGGTCCCTCCAGCCTCGTGGGATTAAGCTCCTCGCAGGACGGCTCTCACTCCCCGCGCCTCCAGCACCGCCGTAGGCGGCGTGTGCCCAGCGTGCGTGCGCCCGTCCGCGCCCCTCTCCGCGCCTCCGCTGCCGGACTGCGGAGGGGCGGGGCACGCAGACGCCGCGCCCTGCCATTGGCTGCGCCGGCGGGGAGGCGGGGCCTGCCTCGTCCGCGGCCCCGCGGTGTTGTCTTTAGGCGGCGGCTAGAGGACACGGTCAAGATGGCGGCGGTTTCGGGGCTGGTGCGGAGACCCCTCCAGCAGGTAGGCAGCGGCCCGCGGCCCCAGCGACGCTGCGCGACCCTTGCCCACCCAGCCACCTCTCTGAGTATCCTTCTCTCTCCCCGCCAGGTCTCCGGGCTGCTGAAGAGGCGCTTTCACCGGACCGCGCCGGCGGCGCTGCAGGTAACTAGCGCGGAAGCTCAGGGCCCGGAGGGAACCTCTTGTCCTGGGACCGGGTCCGGCCTCGCCAGGCTCGCGCTTGTGTCCTGACTGGTCCACGTCGCGCAGCTAGGCGGCGGTCGCAGGCTCTGGGCTGCGCGAACCGCCGCATCCTGCGTGGGACTCGTGCTGCCTCTGTCGCCGCCTTGCGCTAATCACAACGGCCTGTCACCCCGCGAGGCTGGTTGGGATCAGCTGAGCCCTCCAAGGAAACGATTGGCTCCCACCCAACACCTTTTTCCTGATTTTGAATTGTGACAAAATATACGTAACTTAAAACTTTACTGTTTTAAACGATATAATTCAGTGGCATCAGTACACTTGTGCAACCATCACTACTGTTCACTCCCAGAACTTTTCCATCGACCCACTCAGAAACTTCATTTCAGGATAGTACCTCACTCCTCCCTTTAACCTATTTGTTTCCTTTGAGTTGCCTCTTCTAGAATCTCACGTAGGTGGAATTCATTTACCCTTTTGTGCCTGGTTTATTTCTCTTGGCACAGTATCTTGAGGGTTCAGGCATGTTGTAGTGTACGGCAGAATTTGTTTTATTTCAAAGGCTGAATAACATCTGTTGTAAGTTTATACCACATTTTGTTCATTTATGCAAAGACGGAAATTGAAGTTGTTTCACCTTTGGATTCTTGAATAATGCGGCTATGAACATTGGTGTGCAGGTATACGTTTGAGTCCTCCTCTCAGTTCTTTGGAGTTTGTTACCCAGAAGTGGAAATGCTGGATTGTATAATACTCCTCCTCTGCCCCCTTTTACTAGAAGTTTCTATCATTCTGTGAATTAAAATAACAGTTTATGTATCCTGAATGTAAAGTGTTTGGCAGTGCCTGGCTTTTAGTGAGTGCTCAATACTTGGCCTTAGTTAGGGCTTCCCTGATGTTTCTCTGCTCCTTAACCCTCATAAATGTGGTGGTAAAACAAGTGAGCATATTTTCCACTTGGAAAACTGCCTGTGATCTAGTCTGGCCAGCAAATAGTTTTGATGTCAAGAAAAGTGTTAAAGCTGGGCATAGTGGTGCGCACCATAATCTCAGCCACCCTGGAGGCCAAAACGGGAGGAATGCAAATTTGAGGCCAGCCTGGGCAACTTAGCAAGACCCTTTCTCAAAAAAATAAAGGGCTGGAGTGGTGGCTCAGTGGTTAAAGTGCTTGCCTGGCATGTGCAGGGACCTTAGTTAGAACCCCAGCACCACATATACAACTGAATGTTGGAAAAAGGAAGGCCAGATGAAAAAATAAAGTTGATTTTCTTTCTCTCTCTCTCTCTTTAAAAAATAAATACATAAAAATAAAAAGGGCTGGTGATATAGCTCAGTGGTAGTGTACTCCTGGGTTCAATCCCCAATACTGAAAAAAAAAAAAGTGTTCAGTAAGCTTATCATTAACACATCCAGTGAAGGACTATGTGTGACAGCAATGTCTTTTAGAATTCTTGCAATTTTTAAAGAGAATTCTGTTTTAGTGTTAGTTTTTGTGTTGTATATTGTGGGCAGCCTAGGTAAGTGTAAAGGAAAAGAATCTTAAATAGTATCCTAAGTACTCCTGTGGTGTATTGACAGTTTTCCTATACCTCTGACAGGTGACAGTTCGTGATGCTATAAATCAAGGTATGGATGAAGAACTGGAAAGAGATGAGAAGGTATTTCTGCTTGGGGAAGAAGTTGCCCAGTATGATGGGGCATACAAGGTAACCAAAACAGTGAACATTACACAGAACTGAAGTGGCTATTTACCCCAAAATGTGCTTAAAAGTAATGGGGTCAATTTTAAATTGTAGGTTAGCCGAGGTCTATGGAAGAAATATGGAGACAAGAGGATTATAGATACTCCCATATCTGAGGTAAGCCCTCCAACAGGAGAAGAGCTTTAAAGGGTGTGTCTGTGAGGGTTCACAGTTCTGAGTTTTAGGATTTTTTTATTCACTTTGGCTGTTTTACTTTATAGATGGGCTTTGCTGGAATTGCTGTTGGTGCAGCTATGGTATGTAATATTTTTTTCTTATTTTTTTATTGGTGCATTATAGTTGTACATAATGGTGGGATTTGTCATCACATATTCATAAAGATACACAAAACACAGCAATACAATTTGGTCAATACCCACCCCCCTGCCCCCACTACCTCCCTCCTCCTGTTCCCCAGATCCCTTGCCTCTCTTTCTTGGTCCTGTATTTTTCTTAAAATATCCAAGTATAGTGAGATAATTCTTATATCTGTGTAATATTTTTTAATATGACCAAATTTTTAAAACATTGTCTGAATGTTGGAGGAAGGAGGGTGGTGGTTTGGCATTCTTCATTGCTTTTTCTAGTCTTTTTAACATCAGTGTTTTTGATTTGACAGGCTGGGTTGCGACCCATTTGTGAATTTATGACCTTCAATTTCTCCATGCAAGCCATTGACCAGGTTATAAACTCAGCTGCCAAGACCTACTATATGTCAGGGGGCCTCCAGCCTGTCCCCATAGTCTTCAGGGGGCCCAATGGTGCCTCAGCAGGTGTAGCTGCCCAGCACTCACAGTGCTTTGCCGCATGGTATGGGCACTGCCCAGGCTTGAAAGTGGTCAGTCCCTGGAATTCAGAAGATGCAAAAGGACTTATTAAATCAGCCATTCGAGATAACAATCCAGGTCAGCTGAGTGACCTCTGGGTATCTTTTGAATGTTAAAAAAAAATAAAAGATGAGCACAGTGGTGCATGCCTGAAATCCCCGTGACGTTTGAGGCCACAACTTAATGAGGCCCTAAGCAACTTAGACCCTTTCTCAAAAAATAAAAATCGGCTAAGTGGTAAAGTGCCACTGGGGTAAATCCCCAGTGGGAAAAAAAAAACTGGGTGTGCTGGCACATGCCTGTAATCCCAGGGACTCAGGATGCTGAGGCAGGAGGATCACAAGTTCAAAGCCAGCCTCAGCAACTTAATGAGTCTCTAAGCAACTCAGCGAGACCCTGTCTCAAAATAAAAATATTTTGAAAAGGGCTGGGGATGTGGCTCAGTGGTAAAAATGCCCCTGGGTTTAATCCCTAGTACCAAAAAAAAGGAGGACTAAAATGAAATCTTTGCATAGAAGGAGCCAGTAAAGGCTTCTAAATGTTAGGATTAGACATTAGATATATCAAATGCTAATGATTCATAAATATAACGAAGAGAGAAAGCATGTGGCTGCTTTTCATATTTCTGACTAAAGGTACCAGTTAGTTTAAGGAGACAACTCTTGTATACTCACAACACTGTCTTAACCTCAGCAGATAAAATTACATTAATCAAACTATAAATGTAAGTACCTAGATCTTTCTTGCTCTTGGGCATAATAGAAATAAGGCTCCCTAATAAACACAGTGAAACTTTGCACAAGATGAAGGATGTGTGCATTTTTAGTCATTCTGCATGTAGTTATTTTTTCTTAAATATTTTCATTTTGCAGTGGTGGTACTAGAGAATGAATTGATGTATGGAGTTCCTTTTGAATTTCCTGCAGAAGCTCAGTCAAAAGATTTTCTGATTCCTATTGGAAAAGCCAAAGTAGAAAGGCAAGGTAAGAGAACTCTGGTATACATTTAAACATTTTTAATCTAGTTCCTCCATGTAGTTCTTAAGTCTAGAAGTTAGTGCCATTTTTTTTGTTTGTTTGTTCTATTTTGAGATAGGGGGACAGTGAGAGAATCAACTTTACTGAGTTTTTCACATGGCTTTTGTTGCTCTGACACTTCTTGTGTACGTGGTGCTGGGGATTGAACCCGGGTCCTCATGCACCCCAGGCAAGCACTTTAAACGCTGAGCCATCGCTCCAGCCCCAGTGCCATGTGTTTTGACTAAAAAATCAAAGGATGAGCTCAAGCTCAGAATATGTGGGCCTGGGCATGTGCTCAGTTGTGTACAGCACTTGCTTAACATGTGCAAAGACCTGGTTCAATCTCCAGTATTGCAAGAGGGGAAAAAAAAGAATGTGGATGCCTGATTTTTTTCATACAGTTATGCTTCTCAAATCTCAGTTCAGTAGATTTGTATTTCATTTCTAGGAAGGTTGCCACCTTCCTCAGCTCACTAGAATGAAATTGAGTTGAAGGCTTGACAAGAGCCACACCTGACTACAGACTGGTACTTTCTGCATCTTTACTTTCAACCTGACCTCTGAATTGTGACCATTCTGTTTCAGGGACACATATAACTGTGGTTTCCCACTCAAGACCTGTAGGCCACTGCTTAGAAGCTGCAACGGTGCTATCTAAAGAGGGAATTGAATGTGAGGTAAGGGGACATTCACTTGTTCTTAAAAAATCAGAAAGCTGCTTTTTAAAATTTAAGACCCAGAGATGGGAGTTTGAGGTCTGTAACAGGTTAACTGGATGTAAAATCTTGCTTTGCCACTTAGTTCTATAGTTCTGTCTCTGCTTGTAGTTGAGAACCAGCTTTTCACATACTTTTCTTAGCTTTTTTACCACTGAGGTTCTGGATCTTTTAGACTAGTACCTCCTTTCGCAAGCTAAGACCTAATCTTTGTGTGGGGCTTAAGGGCAATCTCAGAAGTCAGTAATTCTAACCTCTGTAGGACCCACCATTTACTAGTTATATTTGGGCAAGGTATATACTCTAATTATCAGGTTTATCAGCTATAAAATGAGGATAATATAAATATACCCCCATCCTGGGTGGTTATGAGAATTACTAGTGTAGGGTTTGGTACATGCTAAGCACTCACCTGTCAGCTATTATTTATTGTGCCAAGATAGAAGTTAAAGTCAGGGAGGATAAATGAATCCTATATATGAACAGGCTGCTTATGGTAGAGATTTTTGTTTTAATTATGATTTCTCTTTTTACGTTTTGTACATTCATTAACAAGAAACAAAAAAAGAAGGTAGTACCAAGGCTATATTTGTGACGCAGTGATTGTATAAAGCTGATTTATCATGTTACCTGTTTAGGTGATAAATATGCGTACCATCAGACCAATGGACATTGAAACCATAGAAACCAGTGTCATGAAGACAAATCATCTCGTAACTGTGGAAGGAGGCTGGCCACAGTTTGGAGTAGGAGCTGAAATTTGTGCCAGGATCATGGAAGGTATTTCTAAGAAATTGATTTTAAGAATATAGTCAAGCCGTAATAAACTTTTATGTATCTGAATACACACTGGATAAAGAGATCAAAAACCAAGGATGGCCAAATGACTTAGCAATTCAATTTGTCATTTTTGGCATTTTCTTTTTTGGGTAAGAAAGTTTTTTTTTTTTTTTTTAAAGTAAAGCCAGAAATGATCTTCTATAGCTAGGCTATCTTTACCTTCTTTTCCTGGGTAGCCACACCTCTGCTAAAGGGTGGTGGTCAGCTGGCTTCGCTTGCTCCTCTCTGAGGTAAGCCTGCCTTCTCTCCTAGGTCCTGCATTCAATTTTCTGGATGCTCCTGCAGTTCGTGTCACTGGTGCTGACGTCCCTATGCCTTATGCAAAGATTCTAGAAGACAACTCTGTACCTCAGGTCAAGGACATCATATTCGCAATAAAGAAAACATTAAATATCTAGTTCGGACATGAATATCAAGCCACTGAAATTTACTTAAAATACTTGCTGGGACTTCACCTGGATTGTACTGAAAGACCTTGCTATTCATAAAGTTATCTCTAAGGCAACAACAGGTGTTTTTGTACGGTGGGATGTTTAAATGTGTCTGTGAGTGGGAAACTCTACTCTCCTGCCCTAGACTCCATGCTTTCGTTGTCTGTTACGGTTGCCCTGTTCTTTGAATAAATTAATGTAAAATTTTACCTCTTTTGCTAGAAGGACAAGGACAATGTGTCACAGTACCGATGAAAAATATATCCAAAAAAGATAAAAAGATAACTTATATGTATAAATAAAGTGTATGATCTACATTTACTGTTTGATTGTTTTGATAAGGAATAAAGGAATTCCTAACAGTAATTGTATTTTTATATTTCTGAAATAGTAGGTGTGGGTGGAAATTTCAAAATTCTGTTAAGAAATTAGGCAGACATATTGCATCCTCTAATCTCAACAACTCAGGAGGCTGAGGCAGGAGAATAACAAGTTTTAGACCAGCCTTAGCAACTTAGGCCCTAAGCAACTCAGTGAGACCCTGACCGAAAATAAAATGTAAAAAGGGCTGGGGATGGGAGTCAGGGGTAAAGTGACCCTGCTGGGTTCAGTCCCCAGTATCAAAAAAAGTGCTGCCTGGTATGGTGGCACATGCCTGTAATCCCAATTACTTGGGAGGGTGGGGCAAGAGTCTAAATTCAAGGCTAGCCCAGGCAATTTAGTGAGACCCTGTCTCAAAATTAAAAAGGGTTTGATATGTAGCTCAGAGATAAGAGTGGCCTTACAGTCAAACCCCAATACTACCAAAAAAAAAAAAGAGTGCCAAATGGAAATGAGCTGATACACAAAATCATTTTTGTTGTTGGGAGTGGTGTTTTCTTTGGTGCTGGGGATCAGACCCATACTAAGTGCTCTCACTGAGCTCCATCCTCAGCCATATTGCTGAAACTTGATTAGAAACAGCAAAGATGGCTTCAGAAGGGCTCAGGCCTCACAGTTACCATCAGGAACAGATCATCTAGGCCACATCACACTTGGGGTGGGAACTTATCCACAGACTATTCAAATACGTGATTCTAACAGGTTCCCTTTAAAATGAAGCTAAAACGTCAAAAAACAGACATTGTCATACATTACCCTCAGAAATCGAGATGGAAGAGAGGTTTAGACAAGTTAGTGAAGCATATCTAATTTATATAGTATTTAAATACTAAGGTATTTAAATATTAAGGATTGTCAGCTCTTATTAACAGATAAGGACACAAAAGAAAATAGAGGCACAATAGGAAAGACACTTTATACTGTGTGCATCTGTTCTTTGTTTACAAAAGATGCTACAAAAAGTTCTCATGAAACATGTAGCCAAGTTCCAGACAACATGTTTTTCTTTTT
This sequence comes from Aplodontia rufa, assembly GCA_004027875.1. Classification (NCBI taxonomy): domain Eukaryota; kingdom Metazoa; phylum Chordata; class Mammalia; order Rodentia; family Aplodontiidae; genus Aplodontia; species Aplodontia rufa. The sequence goes on from PVKS010015780.1 coordinate 27,561, forward strand.
TTTGGAAGATTAAAAGGAGTAGGATTTATTTAGGAAGAAGAGCAGAGACTCTGCAAGGCAGAGGGGTACCTGGAAGCAGGACACCAACATGTTTTTCTTGACATAGTTTATTTTAATAAAAAATACAGCTGAACATTTATCACAGATTACATGAAACTATACACAAGACATTCTCTCTGCATAGTAACCAACACTGATGTGTGTACTTGAATTTTAAAATGGATTATTTATAATCCTTGTAAAGTGCGATGTATTTAAAGGTTTAAGCAAATCATAGGTAAAAAATTTCTAATGAGTAACATTAAAAAGGTGATAAATTGGATAAGTCTTTTGAAAATCAGAATTGATTTTATAGATGCCAAATTTAACTTGTGTTGTAATAATGACTCACCCAAACCCCAAACGTAACTTAGTTGCTGAGGATTAAGCAGATCCTCTTAACTGGCAAGAGCTTTTTTTTTTTTCTTTTTTTTTTTTTTCCCGGTTTCAGTACATTCTAACTAAAGACAATGATGAGTCCACTGAAGAGCTGCTTCTGCACCCCGAGTTCCTTAGCTACAATGGGATTTCTGGTGGAGCCTGAGACTTAGGAACCTCCCCCCATTTTATTTGAAAGGAGGGGAAATGAAGAACTTAATTGCTTCTCTGACTCAAGAGTATGCTTTGGGCTACAGTGTTAATGTCTGAAGTGAAATAAAAGTAGCAGAAATGAGAATTACCTAAGAAATAATGAGAAAATGCTTCCTAAAAATGAGCCTGGAGAAGAACATTTCTGATGGGGTAGGAGGGACTGCAACACTACTGTGACAGAATATTGTCACTGCTTTTGTTTCTGTCCATTTCCTTTCGTTGGCGAGACTATTGATTCCAACACGCTGCTGCCCCAAAAAGATGTCCATTAGTGGATGACCAAAATCCCTTCACGGTGCTGACAAAGGAGTGGAACATTTCTCAGGGCAGCAGTGCTAGCTTCACTCTGCTACTTGGAGGACATTCCCCTCTTTTAATAGGCCTCTTACCCGGGCATCTGCAGAACTGTGTGTGGCTGTACTGGCTCCTCAAAGGCTTGTCCAGGAAGAGGGGTCTTCAGGGGTGGGAGTGGGGTGGAAAATAATTCTTCCCTCCCAGTGTAAACAGGAAGCTTCAGCCAATCTTAGGAGCACTGTGATCACAGGTTTCGGTTTTTCTCAAAGTCCCCTTTTGGAAATTCTGGATGGAGCTGAGCAAGGCCCCTCGGCTCACACCATTCACAGCCTGGGATGAGAGCTGCGCAGGCCCCTCTGTGCTTGCAGGAGGCAGGGGAGCTGCTGGCGGTGGAGGTGGAGGTGGAGGAGGTGGAGGTAATGCAGATAGCCCTGCGGAGCAAATGAGGAGGGACAATCAGTATCCATCTCTCCACCCACCATGTGCACTGCTGCTGCTCAGGCCTGGGCAGAAAGGACTTAGGGGAGACTGCTAAGACCAAGATACCAGTACTGTATCACTCTTCAAAAATTCAAGAAGCATCAAAGGAGAATTAATTAAAGATTGTCACTTGCCTCAAGCAACAAATGAGAAGAGACTGTTGGAACAAATAGATTACATAACACTATAAACAATGACATTTTCGTGGGGGTACTGGGGATTGAACCCAGGAGTTCTTTTACCACTGAGCTCCATCCCCAGGCCTTTTTAAAATTTTGAGACAGGGTCTTGCTAAGTTGCTGAGGGTTTCACTACATTGCCAAGGCTGGCCTCAAACTTACCATCCTGTCTCAGGCTACTGAGTCACTGGGATTACAGGCCTGTGCCACCAGCTGGGCTGCAGTGATATTCTCTCCACATAAACAAGGTTCTGACCTCATTTCCAAATTTAAGTAATGGTCCCAAAAGAAGAGTTCCATCAGCCACTTTAGCCAGGTCCTGGGCAGCTCCACCCATTTCTGAGCTAGATGTGCCAGGCAGGCAGCTTTATGCACAGCATTAAGGCTACCTGAATGCCGATTACTTGAGAGGGATGAATAGTTCTTTAGCTGCTCCAACGCATACAATATTTGAAGGATGTGATTTAAGATAAAATGACAAACTACTCAGGATTCTTGGCAAGGAACCAGCGTCGGCTGGGTTATGAATTCCCCAGAGGAGTCTGTCTTGAATAGTCATTTTCTGTTAGGTTGGGTTAAAGAAATACAAAATGCCTAGTGATTGTGAACAATGCAAAGCAGGGACTTAAAGGAGCAATGGGATGATCTCAGGGAGGGGTCTTTAGTCAAGGACTGTTCTCGCCACTGTGGTCCAGCTGAGGAACTGAATGTAACTGCACCAAAAGCCCCTCTGTGGGAACATTAGGAGGGGCTGGAATGCTGGGCAGGGAGGGAGAACTGGACAGGCATCTAAAACATCCCTCAGCTCCCAGACACATGGACATTTGCAACCTGAATTTTATATTTTGAATTAATGAATGAATCGTTCTCTCAGGACAAAAGAAATACAAAAGCAGCATTACCTTACAGAACTTTCCTGTGCCACAGAGGTAACTGGTGTCTGCTGTGGACCTATGGCTCCCTGAAACATGTTGCTGCAGCACCCTCCATCCCTCCCAGGGTACAACACAGTGGTTCCCATTCTGCAGTGAGCTGCAGTAATAATAGGAAAGACACCCAGCACCACTGAATTTGTATGGATGAGTGGCTTGGGGTGACGCAGGAAATATTCAAGTAAGTACATCCTTTCCACCACTGCGACAGGCAACAGCTGAAGTCTTATAATTCATAGGAAACCACTTACCTTCCTTTATCTCTTTTACCCCAACCTAAAACAGCTAAAATTGAAGGATCACACAAATACACCCATGCTCTGCAGTCCTGGAATTCTCAATGATAATGTAACAATACAAATAAAGATTAAATACAGACAAATGGATACAATGTAACTTTGATTCTACTGAATAACAACTAACGCATGAAGTGCAATTATATTCTACGCTGGTGTAGATTGTAGGAAGATGTTCCTGGCTTATGTCACAGGGCTTTAAACCTAAAGCAACTGTGGAGGTGAGAAACCCAGGTAGATTGAGTATGTATGTGATGTTAGAGGACTTTTGGGAAGTGACCAGTGAAATGCGAGAAGGGAGCCCTCTGCTGACGCTCTTAGAATTCAGAGTCTCTGGACTGTGACACCAAGAGGGCTGGGAAGAGGGAGCTCTGCCCTCTTGGGTGCCAATGCCTCTTCCTAGGGCACTCCCACCCAATGGCCAGAAGAGGGAAGCAGACTCTGGACTAACATTGAGACAATGTGTACCAGAAGGAGCTCCAGGGTTTCTTCTTCTCAGCTTTGTGTTCTGACCCCTGGCAGAAGAATCACTGCAGGGTTAAGAATGAGAAGACGGGGCTGGAGCGGTGATCAGCGGTTACAGCGCTTGCCTGGCATGCGCGAGGACCTGGGTTCAAACTCCAGCACCACATACACAACTAAGTGTCAGAGAAACAAAGCCAGAGGAAAAAAATAAAATTAATTCTCTCTTAAAAAAGAATGAGAAGACAGCTCTGGCAGAACTCAGGGCTCCTATGAAAGTCCCAGTGTTGGTCATCCAGATACTGGTTACTCCTGAAGCCCAGGAGTCTGGGAGGCTAGAGACAGGCTTTGGGCGCTGGACTCAGAAATGGCTGGCCATCTTGGCACAGAACAGAAGTGCCTCACAAGGAACCAACCCTTGACTTTGAGGCCAATGTACTACTACAGAGTTTGGAAGTTGGGGGAGGGGTTCAGTAAATATGTCTTAATTTTCCCAGAAAGGCTGAAACTGCTGTCACTTTGAAAAGGTAGGTACTGGAAATAAACATGCTTTCCACAGAGCTGTAGGGTGACCTGTGCCTGTACACCAAATGGATCTGCTCATCCAAGGGTGAGATCAAGATCCCCTGATGTCTGCTCAGAGGGTCAGACCTGTACCGAAGGGCCACTTTTCCTCACCATACCTGCAGGAACTAGACAGATCTTGATGTGAACGATCAGGGCCAAGGAAGGCTGAAGCCCAGCTTGCCGGCTCAGAACCCACTCTGCAAGGGGAGGGAAGGCTTGGGAGTCAGAAGTCAGAGTATGCAAGTACATACTCCAAGGAATCAGTCTCCTGACAGCAAGGTCCATCTACTGTCTTTGGCCTTTTTATGGTCTAAAAGCTTTCTCTAAAGGTCTGTTGGGGCTTAAGCTGCAACACACTGCTAACAACGGCAGGGTGGGGTATAGCTGGGGGTACAGGGGCCAAATGCAAATTGGCTAGTAGGCCTGTGACAAACCTAGAAACTGCCTGATGTGTGTGTGTTCCATGTCTCAAATGCAAGTTCTTCCTGCCAAAAGCTCTAGGCAGCCCTATCCCCAGGCCACAGAAAGGAGGGGACCAATGCACTGCTGGACTGAGGGTTATGTGAGTTCACATCCAGGACGGGCGATGCTCCAAAATCTCTATGAATACAAAAGGTCAGTGCTGATCTTCCCAGCTCACTTTCTTTTAGACAAAATCCCTGAGACCAACTACTCTACCCTTCCCGAAATCCCCTCTACCAAACTCAATGGGGACCTGGCACAGCAGGAAAGTAGGTTAGATGTAGGGAAGAACGTCATTCCACATTCCTGAAACATCCTCCACAGCCTCATGGGAAGAGTCCTCTGTCCTCATGCCAATTTTAGCAGTGGGTGACTTACAGGTCTCTGTATCTCTGAGTTCCTTTGTGGAGACCAAGTGGCCACTAGCCCACACTAGAGGGAGTGGAAAGCCCTGGCCTGTGGACACAGCAACCCCCAGCTCTTGGGGACAGCCTTCACTTTGGCCTCAGGCAGAGAGGGAGGCTGTTGTCATGTCCCAACTAGAGAAGTTTTAAGGATGCTTAAAATAGAACTATTTCCAACATCATCAGTTATGAAAGCCAGTACGCTGTCTTCCTGGAACCAAGAACTCAACGGCCTTAACACTCTTCCCTCGACATCAGAGTGACTAGGGACCAACATTTTTGTAGCACAAGACTTTGTCATGGTTTCCAAAATTAAAATACACCAAAATGCCATGCAGGTTTTAGAGTTGTATTTCAAAGTGAAAATGAAGACTTGTGAAGGTCATGATGGAAATGAAATGAACATTGATGAAGTCACTTGGATGCTTTTTAAAGATGCTGTGTTTCATTTCAATGTTCCAATAAGGAAATAGTCTCAAATCTGCTTTCCCACACATTTATCACCTCAGTGATCTAGATGCTTTGGGTCCTGGTCACGTACAGAAACAGAGCATCTTTAAAGTTAGAGAAATCAGCATAGCTTACTTTACCGAAAATTCACGTTCAAAATGGTGCATGCTCTACTGAAAACAGCAAAGAGAAAGAAAGAGGACACAATCATTATTCAGATTTTAGTGTCATTTAATCAAACAGAAACAGTAAGATATTAGTCTGAATCACATGTAAATTATTCTCACTGCAAAATAGGATGTATTTCAATTAACCACAAAATGCCCTGGTTTATGAATACAATTGTGACCCTTTTAGGACATGGGAGACCAATGAGTCCCTTTCTTCTTCCCATTCTTTCTTTCTTCAACCAGTTAGGTGCTATTTTTATTTATTCACAGGCACAACTCACTTCTAAAGAGCCATGGAGGTTTTCCCTCCCCTGCAGTGCACTTCATTCTCTTTCCAAACAAGGACAGAGGGGACAAACGGAACTCACCACTTTTTTCCACGCAAGACTTCTAGAGTCTAAAATAGAAACTTTTTAAAGTTGGGAAGAGCAAAAGCATAGGGTAGGTTTAAAGTGGATCTCCTGGACGGGTGGCCTCCCCAGGCAGAGATAAGGGCCCTATTCCCCTAGTAAAGCACTCAGAAAGCCATTAAAAAGAAAAAGGCAAATGTTGTTCTTGTCTTCTTTTATACTGACAAAATTCCAGGTTAAATGTGAAGGATAATGGTTTCTAATACAGTGAATTCCAGAGTTTGTAAGGAACAAACTGCATACTACTGCCTGAGGACAATCCCTTCCCTGGTGATGGAGGACGAATTAACACCCCCTGGGCACTGCAGGCTGACCACTCACACCAGGACAGGCCTGGAAGACACAAAGGATGCTGGGAACACCTGCCCACTTCTCTTTCCCACACTAGGAGAGGACTACGAGGAGGAGGTCACTTTGGGAAAGGCAGTGGAGGGCTGAGAGTGGACACAGCAGGTGGCAGTGGTGGGCAGGACAGCAGCGCCAACCCACACTTCAGAGTTTCGCTGCATGGGCAGCCCTGATCATCCCAAAGAGTGCTGCTTTGTATGTGTATAGCTATAGCTTTTTTTTTTTTTTTTAAGAGAGAAGGACAGAGAGAGAGACAGACAGAGAGAATCAATTTTTATTGAGTTTTTCACATGGCCTTCGGTGCTCTGACACTTAGCTGTGTACGTGGGTTGCTGGGGTTTGAACCTGTGTACTTGCGCATGCCGGGCAAGCGCCTTAACCACTGAGCCACCGCACCAGCCCCTGTGTATAGCTTTTGAGAAAACGAGAGAGAGAATTCTATGGCCAAAGATAGCAATTTTGAACCTATAATGGGGTTTAGAATTTGATTTGACTAGGCAAATTCTGGAAGCTCCAAGGTTCTAAATAAATCATCTCTTTGCGCCTTGTCTTCTTTTCCTCCTTATTAATCCTTAACCTTTCCTGTTCTTTAAGCTGTCACTCTCTGTCCCGGTTGCTCTGTTTTTCTTCCTTTAGCTCTCTGGAGTTGAAACTTTCCTTTCTCACCACTCATTCTTATAGACTGGGTTTTCTACAAACTGTGAGATCTCCTTCCTCAAAATTGCTTACAATTAAACTGTGAGCAACAGGGGCTAGTATTCTCTGATGGACGGGCGTTAGCTTATGCCGGTAACACCTTGGCTGCTTGCACAGCCTGACCACGTACTACACCATGTACACAGTGACGTGCAGGAGTTCTTTTTTTTTCTTCTTCTTCTTCTTCTTTTTCAGGAGTTCTTTTAAAAGACAGTTTCAAAGAATGGAAATTATTTGCCCAAGATCATAGTGGGCAACTGATAGAGTTAGGACTCAGTTTAGGTTTCCTGACTATTTCGGGTTTGTTCTTTCTTTCTCTCTCTCTCCCTCCACCCACCCTGCACAGGGTGCTCTACCAATGAACTACATCCCAGTCCTTTTTATTTTGATACAGGGCCTATTGCTAAATTTCCCAGGTTGGCCTTGAACTTGCAATCTTCCTGTCTCAGCCTCTTGAGTGGCTGGGATTATAGGTGTGCCCCACCATGCCTACCTAGCTCAGGGTTCCTTTCACATCAGCCAAGCAGTGTTTAACAGCACAGACCCTGCAGTATACCATGAAAACAGCAGGCACTCAATAATATCAGTGGGATAAATGAACAAAGGCAGAACCAAGCTCAAATCCTGACTCTAGCACCTCTGCTTGTGTGACCTTAGCCAAGTTCTCTTAACCCTACTAGAGCCTCAGTTTCTTCTCTAAAATGGAATTCAACTGAAATCAACTCTCACTGAGCAGTAAGGTAATCATGGAGATTAAATGCAACAGTGACTACAAATCATTTAGAACAGTACCTGGCATAGAAAGTGTCCAAAATACGTTAGCTGAGATGACAGAAAACAACAGATTAGGGTCTCCTGCTTATGTAGGTTTCCTAAAACACTATTTTACAAATTCACTTAAAAGAAATAATGACAATAGAGCAACTGACCTGTCTGCTCCCAAAGTGGGGGTGGAAGTGACTATTTGTGTGTGTTGGAAATGGGATCTCTTAACCCACTCACCTCCATGAACACAGAGTATAAGCAATAGTTGGTGAAATTCACCATGACATAAATCAGGATAAAGAATTTTCAAGTTCTTAAAAGACTGACCTTCCTGAGGCAAGAAACAATCTTTAGCAGAAAAAGAAAAAAAGCATTTGAAATGTTCTTACTGAAAAAATAGGGTCACAGTAAAAGAGTATTAGAGAATGCCACCCATCCTCTAGAATTGCAGCCTTAGGAAATGATATTCCTCCCATCAATTTGTTAAGGACTTCAATAGATCCCAAAGGCAGGAGCTGCAGAGAGAAAAGGGAGACACCCCTTCATTTAGAAACATCTGCCCCATCCAGAAAGGAACTGAGAAAAAGGCCACACTTAGCTACCGTAAATGTACTGAACACTGATGTTTTCCGGAAGAAAGGCACTGCTGCTTCGCTCAGCTCACCTAAGTTGATCTTTTGCTGTTGATCTACTGCCAAGCAAGGTGACAGAGGACAGAGTCCACGCTGGAGTTAGAGTATGCTTGATTAGAAGGGACTGACATGGTCTCCTCTAACTTCTCTCTTCTGCCCTTTACTGAAGAGGTATCCAACACCCAGCAGTGGAAAATGACTCATTCAAGGCCTTGGTAACTGATGGTGAACAGAGGAAAGCATCTGCCTGAACTATATCTGCCATTTTGGAGTTCTTGAGATGCTGGAAAGGTGATTCTATGAGAGCTGGAGTCCATCTGTCTCTGTGACCCAGGGCCACACACAGTCCCTGTAAAATCACACGCTCCCTATAAATGCATCTGGAATACATCTGAATGAATAAACTCACTGTGGGTCCTCCATTTGGGGCCTGCAATGCTAGGCAGGTAGACAAATGCTAAATATTATTTTTATGAGATGCATTTACAAGAAATGCCCAGCAGAGGTCAGAGTACCATGTTTGGGGTAGAGTGAATGATTTCCATCAACAAAACATTAAAGGAAAGGAGTCACTTGCCGGGGACTGCTCTTCTGTCAATCATCGTGCTGAGACCACAGTGTTTTCCCTCTAAATCCTCTCTTCCCCTTCAGCGTAGGTACTATGAAACACACAGAACTGCCTCCTGCCATCCCCACTCACTTTTTCCAATATTGCCTCTAATTACAGAAGATTCCCCCTTCTCTTCTTGCATTCTAAAAGTTACCGCATCTCATGCAAATTTGCCTCTGGGTAAGCTAGCTCTCATTTAAAGCAGAGCTAAATTACAGAATTCTTAGCCCAAATCCAAACAGATTGTACATTCATTTAAAAACAAGAATTTACCATTAAATGTCCAGAACCACATCTAATATACATGGTGAGCGTTTATGGAGTTTCCAAATTAATCTTCAATTTCCTTCATATGTCTAAGTGGTATAAAATTAACACTCTAACTTTTAGGAAATATCTGGACAGTGGAGCTCCAGATATCTGTGCTCAGCTTCTACAGGTCACTTCTAAAAGACAGATCAATTTGGATGAATATTTGGGAGTTTCTTTTTTTTAAAAAAATCTGCTCACAAAACAGGGTCAAGAATTTCATGTCATGAGCCAGGTACTTTGTTACTCAAACCAGTCCTGCCCCCAGAACGCTGCAGAAAGCCTCCAGTAAGCACTCAGGCAGCAGGGAGAGACCCACTGGCCAGAAGCCAGGGGTTCAAATCAGTCCCCTTGCACTTGCTTGTTGTCATTTCCTCAGGACGGTCAGTAACAAGTACTCGAGAACAACTGGAAAATGCTCTTGGTAGCTCCTGGGCACTGCCACAAACATTAATGAATACGGTACTGCCAACTCACGTATCAGCTTTCTTTCAAAAAGCTGCAGGGACCTTTCCAAGAACAGCTTATGATCTCTGAGTGGAGAACCAGTTCCTCAGACATCTAGAACATCTGATTCTTTTAAGAAGTGAAAGGAGGAGGCTGGAGCGGTGGCTCAGCGGTTACGGCGCTTGCCTGGTATGCATGGGCATCCGAGTTCAAACCCCAACACGACATACACAACAAAAGCCACATGAAAAACTAAATAAAATCGATTTTCTCTCTCTCACTGTCCTTCTCTCTTAAAAAAAAAAAAAAGAAGTGAAAGGAGATATGTGGCTCTAGTATGTTTTCACTGGGCTTGCGAAATGGCTAAAAGGCTCTTAGTTCAAAATAGAAAGAAGGAAGCAAAGAAAGTATCATGAGTCCTCTTCACAGAAGTAGAGGCTATTTTTTTAAGTAGCCTCAAGGTAGATTCTTTTTCAAATTTTCAAACAAAATCCACAGTATCTAATTTATAAAGGTGACACAAAGAGTAATGATAGAGAAATATTTGGATAATTAAATGCACTACAGAGCAGAACAGCGTGCAAGCCGTAACCAAGAAACCAAAATGCAGTGGTGGCATTTCACTCCACACCTAGACATCCCACCAGTTCCGCTCTGAGACCAAACCCAGATTATGAATGGGCTCCCTAAGGAGAGAGCTTCAGCAGGACAGGGCCCTGGGCACAGTGCATTTGTTTTGTCCCAAGACAAGATCTGACCCGAGGATCCTTTTGTGAGACTTTTTAGCAAAGAGAGCAACACTGAGCCAGACAGTGATGAGAGGCCCCAAAACAAGCCCATTCCCTAGGAACCCCAATTCTGGAAAAGGAAATTCTCAGCGATTATAGAAGACCCAGCTAATCTGCATTCCCATGGATCTCCCTGGAGAAGGGGAGGGCTACCTAACACCTGAAATGTGTGGGCCAAGGCATGAGGAGAAAGAGTTCTGCTCCTGTTGGTGGAGAGGATGGAGTCCCGTCACCTTGCCCCGTTACTAACCTGCTGTAGAGGGTGGTGTCGGCGATGACGGGGATGTGAGAGGTGAGCTGGCTCCAGATCCTGCTAAGATAAAACACAGGGAAACCCTCATGGGGACCAAAACCAGACACTTATAATTTGGAGCAAGCAGAAACCCACCACTGTTTGAGAATTCTCACTGGTCCTAATGTGGAGGCCTTGTGGAACAATGTGATAAGGGATAGAAAATTCAGACACTGGACCCAATGGCGACAGGCTTTCATCACAGTCCAAGGTCTGCTTCCTTCCCCAGTCTGCTAAAGTTTGAGTCCCACTACCTGCTGAAGCTTTCCCGGTTTGAAACCCACTTCATACAATCCAAACGGCTGTTGGCTGCAGCATCTCTTCCTGACCCACTCCCATCCCAGGGTAATGACAAATGACATTGGTCACAGCAGTGCAGGGAACAGAGAAGTACAGGGCAGCCCTATGGGGGCCTCTCCAAGAAAACAAGAGCAATATTTCTTTCTATAGAAGTTCCATTTTAAATAGGGTGAGTCATGCAGTTTGTGGATTTTGCAGGTCTTTTCTTACGTGATATTCAGTAAATACAGTAAAACAGCATTTAAAATAAAACAATGTGAAAAATTCCAAACGTTGCATGCTTTTTCTGGATCTAGTAACCTTGTTCTATTTCAAACAGTCCCACATTCTCAGCATCTCCCTGTGGCTTAGAAATCCCTACAATAGGGGTTGGAGCGGGGGCTTGGTGGTTACAGCGCTTGCCTGGCATGCTCAAGGACACGAGTTCAAACCCCAGCACCACGTACATAGCTCCAACACCACAAGTGTTGGAGCAACTTAAGCCACATGAAAAACTAAAGTTGATACTCTCTCTCCCTCTCACTGTCCCTCTTTTTAGAAAGAAAAAAATCCCTAGAACATATATTCATATCTTTCTGGACTGACATGGAAGCAGCCCCACAAGAGGTTCCTACACAAGCCTCTTCTGTGGAGATATGAAGCTCCCTTTGTACATGGAGGTCCTAACCAGGAGCTGCCTGGGCTGAGGGGCACACACACCCAAAGAGAATGTTGTCACGTCCAACACGGAGAAGCTGCCACTTGCTGTTCTGGTTAGGCTCACAGCCATTATGACTCCCAGCCCACTCCTTCTTGGGCACTGTGCATGCTGAGAGATGTCCTAATTAAACCACTCCTTCCTCCAGTTTGCTACCTTTCCTTTATTTGCAATATTCTCTCATTCCCTATAAACCATGAGACTTCTATTGAAAAAAGGAAAACTCAATGTGTGTACAGTTTGCAACGTTGACAGATTTTAATGGGGAGAAGGCCGAACTTAGGATTCTAGCAGTATCTCCCAGCAATCTGGATCTTTCCATCAACAGGCCCTACTTCACTTTAGTGTTCTAAACTTGAGGCCATGAGAGTGTCTTGGTGTCCTTGGTCTCCCATCTGACTGCAGTGGGCACTGAGCTATGTGGGCAGGGAGGGTATCAGGAAGGTGTAGAACACAGATAGGCTTTCTCTGTTTTATAAAGAACTATTTGCTGGATGGAAAGACTGCCAGACACGCTTGCTGGAGACATGAATCTTAGCCTTACTGGTGAACCACCTCATCCCGTTCTCAGGGCTACAGCCCAACCCTCTTGTGTGACTTTCAGATTTATTTCCAGCCCCAGGCAAACATCCTCTTGACAGACTTTACCATGGAGAAGGAAGCATGACCTGTGAAGACCCTCAATTTCTTAACTTTATTCCACTATTTTTTATTTTTATTTTTTTGGAGACGAGGTCTGACTATTTTCCTAGGCTGGTCTTGAATTCCTGGGCTTGAGTAATCCTCCTGCCTTAGTGTCCTAGTGGCTGGGACTGCAGGCACTTGCCACTGCACCCAGTCCTTCCAAGGATAAACACCTCTGCCTCCTCCTGTGCCCTCCCCACTGCTGCCTCCAGGAAGAGAGGGACAGGCTTCCTCCACAGCTGGACTGGCGCTCTAGATGCTCACCCTTTTAGGTCCTCCTCACTGTCCTTTTACATCTTCAGTTTCTCTCTCTCCTCTCTGCCCCCCTCTCTCTTCTAGGTCCTTTTCCTGCCCGAAAGTGTACCTAAAAGCATAATAGCTATCCCTCAATTTCCCACCCTAAAATTTCCTTCCCACGGCCCCCCCCAGGCTGAACCTGATGTCTGAGTTAGAGTGAAACCTTCACTTCTCTATGTCAAATTGGACTTCGCAGATTCATAAACTAAAAGAACTGGAAGCCCTCAAGGATCATTCAACCTGGTCCTAATTTCCAAAGATGGCTGCATTTGAGGCCCAGTGCCAGCAGGGCTAGGGAAGGGGCAGCTGGGAGGGGCAGCAAGGACTAGAGCTTTGAATCACCTTGGCCTTTCTGGAATGATGCTCTTGCCATTCCCACACACCACTGTGTCCTCTCCTTAATCTAGGGAGAGGAGCACATCTTCCTACTACATGGGGTGCAGGGCAGAGGGCAGGATTTGGGGGATTCTTTCCGCTTATGCAGAAGTCCCTGCATTTTAAGTGGGGTCTGTTTTGCTCCTGTGTTATTGGTTGATCAGCACTACACACTGGTGAAGAGGTGGAGCAACCCGATAACCTCTGAGATCCCCAGCACTTGAGTTCTGAGCCCGTGAATACCGTCACAATCCTTTATTAGGATTAGACTTCTTTTGTTTTCTGTGTTCTTGCCCAGTCTCTGCCCACCAGAACCCAAAACCTCTGGATGAACTACAGACAACTGATCCTGACCCCTGAATCTTGGGCCCCACCTCAGTCTATAATGAGTTACCTGAATTATTAGAATTGCTGTACTTCGCTGAATGTTCTTCACTATTTTCAATGGCAGACCGTTTCGACTTCTTTAAAATAAAGAAAGAGGGGAGCAAAGAATAAACACACTGAAGCTGAGAGTTAGAATAAAACTGACTCTGCAGGCACAGTTAAACTAGCTACAAACAAGGTCATATTTGGCCTCATAACTTAGTACAGTGAAGAAGCCACGAGCCAAAACTAAAGGTGGAAATAAAACCAAGAATGCTGACTTTACCATCTCAGGCCAATCATTTCCACAAATCACACTATGCCATAATGAGCCCAGTAAGCCAGGAAACTACATGGTCCATTGCCCTGCTGATATTATGTGGCTTTTCTAAAAGCTACAAGCCAGTCATCTGGAAATACTTTCAGCATTCAAGGAGATATAGCAAAAATCTGTCATTAAATGTTCACCTAGAACTTTCCTCATATACAATGGAGAATTCAGAGAGAACTCAGATGCCAGGCTTACCTTCCGAGCTAAAATCTTTCTCTTTTTTCTTTCTTCCTCAGATCCGTGATGTGACTGAGCTCTTGTCAGTCTTCGATGTTGGTGGATCTTTAAGAGATCACAAGGCATCACAAATGTAAGCACGACCTACGTGAGGCATTTTCCTAATGAAAATCTTCTCCAGTGTGCTTTGCCAAATCAAATTATTTAGATAAAAGAATCTGTTTTTGCTCAGCCTTGTCTGCCTCTTGGATCAGTCTGAATGTCTGCAGAAGAATACGCCAGGGGATGCAGAACTTCTCCTTCCAATTGCATTTTAATTTAATTAGTTAATTAATTTTTTTTGGTACTAGGGATTGAATTTAGGACTTAACACATGCTATGCAAATGCTCTACCGCTTAGCCACATCCCAAACCGTTTTCATTTTATTTTGAGATAGGATATTGTTAAGTTGTCAAGGCCAGCCTCAAACTTGTGCTCTTCCTGCCTCAGCCTCCCAATTACAGGGGGTTACAGGTACGCACCATTGCAGGCTGGCCAGTCCCTGGTATCTTTAGATTATGAGCTGCACGTACCCCCAACTACCATCACTTGGCATGCCCTGATCATAGAGGATGACCACCTTTGTGGATGTGTTTTTTCCCCCACAGACTGAGCTGCTTGAGGGCAGGACTGTGAAGTATTCAGTGCTGTGTCCTAGCAGCCAGCCTGGAATTTAGTTAAAAGTATACACAAAACGTTTTGGGAGTGACAGTCAGTTAAAACTCAACCCCTGTTAATACCATGGCAGAGGATGGGAACATTAAAGTTCAAAGGGCCATAAGGAACTATTATTAACTCACCTGTTTCTGTTCTTCAATTAATCTCTTTTCTATACATTCTTTGGCAATTCTCAGTGCCTCTTTAAACTTTGTGGGAATCTGAAAAAAGACAAAGTATATCATCTATTGAATGAAGGGGCTGGAGATTCTCCAGAATCCTGGAGTCAATAAGGAGTAGCTGGTTATGCAGAAGGAGACCCTCTAGAATAAAATCAGTTCAGGCTGTTCACTCAACCGCTATTCCAGCCACATTTACTATCCCTAACACACTTACGTCTCAGCCATTTTTTTTAAAAGCAATGACTACATAAAACTAAAACATAAACATTACTTCAAGTAATTCAAGTAGGATTTCAAACTGTCAATCTTAAAGAAGAAAAAAAGCTGGAGAGTTCACATATTCTAATTCTGAAAACTATTACAGAGCTTCAGTAATCAAAACAGTGTGATACTGACATAAAGACAGACACCTAGAATAATGGAACACAGTACAGAGAACCTAGTAAAAATTCTCATGTACATGGTTACATGATCTTCGACAAGGGGGCGAGGAACATACAATGAGGAAAGAATAGTCTCTTTAATAAATGGTGCTGGGAAAACTGGAAATCCACATGCAAAGGAATGAAGCTGAACCCTTACACCACTTACAAAAATTAATTCTAAATGTATCCAAGACCTAAACGTAAGACCTAAAACAATTAAACTCCTAAAAGAAAACCCTAGAAAAAAGCTTCGTGACATTAGATTTGGCAGTGAGTTCTTGGATATGACACCAAAAGCACAGGCAATAAAAGAAAAAACATAAATAAACTGCACTTTAACAAAACGTAAAACTTTTGTACAACAAAGGAAATCTATCAACAACGAAAAGGCAAATATTTGTCAATCATATATCTGATAGAGGTTTAATATCCAGAATATATAAAGAAATTCCTGCAACTCAATACCAAAAAAATATGTAACCCAATTTTTAAAAGTGGGCCAGTCTGGTAGTGCACACCGGTAATCTCAGCTGCTTGGGAAACTAAGGCAGGAGGATCACAAGTTTGAGGTCAGCGTAGGCAACTTAGTGAGGCTGAAGGAGGACAGTGTGAGTTCTGGACCAGCCTCTGCAACTTAGCACAGCCCTAAGCAACTTAGTGAGACCTTGTCTGAAAATAAAAAAGAAAAACGACTGGGGATATAGGTTGGTGGTAAAACACCTGTGGGTTCATTGCCCAGCACTGAAAAAAAAGAAAATACTCAATGTTTCTTTGTGGCAATCTGAAAGAAAGAAGAGAAAGTACAATATCTAGTGAATAAAGTGGCTAGCAATTCTCCTGAGTCCTACGGTCAGTAGGGAGTTACTGGTTATCAATAATAGTATAGTATACATAAGTAATGTAATATAAATAATTTTATTCATATAAGGTATCTAGAACTGTCAAAATCATAGACACAGTAAGCAGAATGGTGGCTGCCAGCTGGAGAGAAGGGGAACTGGGGAGCTGTTCTACAGGAGGTGAGCTTCAGTGTGTAAGTCTATTACACAACAGTGCGAAGACAGTTAACACCATTGCACTGTACACTTCATAATGGGCAAGAGTGCACATTTTATATTATGTGTTTTTTCCCACAATTAAAAATATATAAAGCTTATTGTAACATACACACATATACACACACATTTAAGTAATTATAATATAACTTCAGAAAGCTTTTTTCTATGAAAGATTTGTTTCATGAATTTCAAAGATTAGGCTTTTTCTGTTGGGTGATACTGCCAACAACAGCCCAATCTGCTTCTGGGCCTATCATTTCTTAATTTATTAGCTTTTCAAACCAGGAGGAGTCTAGGCCTAGAAAAGAGACACCCAGATCATGTTGAATATTTTGTCTTTGTTATTCTTTTAAAAATTGAAATTTAAAAATATTTTTTGACTAGGAAATACCATCACATGGTTCAAAATCCAAAAGGCGCAAAAAGATGCATATACAGGGAAGAGCCTCCCACCTCACCACCCACCATGGGGACAGCCAAAGTCACCAGATTCCTGTCCCCAACTGATGCATCCACAAGAATCTGGATTGTTTTAAAAATCATATTGTTTTTGCTGAAAGGGTTTCTGGCTTCGAGAAACAGTGAAGTCTAATCCTGATCCCCAAATCCTGGAGACTACAATGTCAGGAATGGGGAGAGCATATTTTATTGATAAGGCTGAATGAAGACATTTTGACATTTCTGTGAAGAAGACATGAATTTAATTCTTTTCCTACTTCAGATCCAAAGACACTATTATTGTCAGAACTCCTCTGATTGGCAAACAGGCAGAGGACAGCATCTCTCACTCATATTGTCTTTTGACCTCACCTTGGTTTTCGTTCTGGTTTTGCATTTTTTGTTTTCTAGCTTTACTTTCATCCTATTAGCATATGTTCTTTTGGAATACAGTGAGAAGACACAATTAAAATAATCTCAGTTGTCCAATGACCACAGACTGGTATTAGTCACCAATGTTACCTTCAAGGAAATGATAACTCGAACACGAAGTGCTTGCCCATAGGTCAGTGGCAATCAACCAGGGGCAAATGTATATACCCTCCACCTGGAACATCCAGAGTCATTTGCATTGTTTATTCGTTCATTCTTTCCTTTTCTTTTTCTATGTGTGTGTGTGTGTGTGTGTGTGTGTGTGTAGTTCTGGGGACCAAATCTAGGAACTTAAGTGCTCTACCACTGAGTTACACCCCCAGTTCTTGTCTGGAGGCATTTCCGTTTGCCACAATGGGGCAAAGATGGAGGCCAGGGCTGCTGTTTCACAGCACAAGCCAGCAGCTCTCACAACAAAAAATTATCCAGCCCAAAACTTCAAACGCCTTGGTTAGAAGCCCTGTTATAGGTTACGGCTCATATCCTATGAGCAAAGCATCACTCTGGTTTTCCATGCTCTTCGCATGACAACGCTGCTTCCCATGAGACTTCCTTCCAGGCTTTTCTCTAGACACAGAAAGTGGTTATTTTTTTTTCTAATAAAAGTATTTTATTTAGTTATGGTATC
>PVKS010015781.1:0-26462 GCA_004027875.1 Aplodontia rufa
AAAAAATTTCTATCATGTTATCATTTGCTTTTTTTTTTTTTTCTTTCTTCCTTCTCAGTACTGGGGATTGGGCCCACAAGCACTCTACTCCTAGAGTGGAACTTCTAGCCTGGCTACCTGCCCCCAGTGAAATTCAGGACCAAAGATCACCAGAGGAAGGCCACACTGCTTTCTCTGTGAGGCCCGGAAATGGGAATGGGGCTCCCCATGCCTTGGGCAGTAAGTCCTTCCTGCCCTAAGAGGTGGGCCACCCTAATCCAGGGCCCCAGCTCTGCAGTCAGCAGTTCCAATTCTCCAGTCCTTTTTACTTTATTTTGAGACAAGTTCTCAGTTGCTGAGGCTGGGTTCGAACTTGCCATCCTCCAGCCTCAGCCTCCCTGAGTCACTCAGCTTCCTGACACTACTTTGTGCATTCTCTTCTTCGTGATCTTTTGCTATCCAGTTCATGTTTGATTTGCTTTTCTCAAGCATGAAGTCACCAGTGTCCAGGACACTGCTTTGACCCCTGGACGCGGGTGTCCTCATGTGATTTCCTTCGCTTTCCTGGCACTTGTGTGTAGGGTTGCCCTGCAAGTTCTTGTCATCTTGCTCCTGCTCAGTAGCTCCTCCAGGGATTCAGCTTGTTCTGGCAGCAGCGCCAGTTTGTCCCTTAGAAGGACAATTTGGTGGACTGTGAGGTTTCTGTTTTTCAATAGGGAGGAAGGCCCAGGGGAGTCCCCTGACAGAGGCCATGTTCACTGGGGTTCCAGGTCTCCTTCCTGCTATCCCTTAAAAGCCCTGTACGCCAGCCACGCTCTGCCTAGCCATGAGAGTGTCCCGCTCCCAATCCAAAGTCACCCTGTGTCTGTGAAGATGGGGTGGGCAGCCGGAGGCCATTTCTCTGGAGGCTGTCTGTCCGTCTTGGTCAATGGGCTCTTTTTGAACCCAGGACTGCTCAGTCACTGACCCGAATCCTTATCCTTTTTTATTTCTTATTTTGAGACAGTCTTGCTAAGTTGCTCAGGCTGGCCTCGAACTTGCCATCCTCCCGCCTCAGCCTCCCCAGTGAGTGGGATGGCAGGTGAACATCAGGCATTTTTTGGCATTACCCAGATTTTGTCAGGATGGGGTAGGAGATATGTGCTCTGCCCTTCACCTGCCTTCAACTATCTAAACTTCCATCCCCAGCAGCAAATTCCCCAAGTTCTGTGGGTCGGGCAGAGCCTTGCCATCCCCACCCAGGTGACGGGAGAAGCTGGTCGGGGCTCAGAACTGCTGACTCATCGACTCGGGGCATTCACCTGTCAGTCAGATGAAAGGAATGCAGCTCGGCCTGTGTAGCTCCTCATGGCGCTGAACACTGAACAGTCTTGGGATTCCAAGTGGGTGGGCAGATCTGGTTATTAGCCTCCATTTTATTGGTGAGGGCTCTGAGCCCCAGAGAGGGGACATCACTTATCCCAGGTCACACAGGAAGTCAGCCACAGACAGGGTTGAAGAATTGGAACTGCTGACTGCAGAGCTGGGGCCCTGGTTTAGGGTGGCCCACATCTTAGGGCTGGAAGGACTTATTGCCCAAGGCATGGGGAGCCCGATTCCAATTTCTGGGCCTCACAGAAAAAGCAGTGTGGCCTTCATCTGGGGATCTTTGGTCCTGAATTTCACTGGGGGCAGGTAGCCAGACTAGAAGTTCCATTCCCAGTCCCAGCCCTCCTCACGGGAATGACCCCCCTCACACACACACACATACACACACACACACACACACACACACAGTGCTCTAAGCTGGGGGCCTGTAGGTGACCTTGGACCTGGCAGCTGGCCAAACAACACTGGTAAACATCAGAAAAGGTGGGAATTTGGAACTGGGTTTGGAGAAGGGGTCTGGTCAGGTCTTTCTGGGAGGGTCCACAGCTGCCCAGGGAAGGAGCTACCAGAGAAGTTTGGGCCCTAAGCATGGAGCACAGCTGGACAGGGCTGTTAGCTGAGGTGTCCTGCATACTGTCAGCCCCAGGAGGGCTCCCTTCTCATCCGGCCTCGCCTCACGGTGACCCGGCCAGGCCAGCCTGGTGACATCGGCAGCCTGGTAGAATTCGGGTCCATTCTGGTTTGTTTTGTGGACCTGGTGGGTCAGTGGCCTCTGTTGTGCTAAGCGGGAGAGGACAGGACTCTGCAAAGCGGGTGAGGACAAGTGCCTGTGAAGGGCTCAGAGCACAGCCAGGCATGCAGTCAGCACAGGAACTGGGTAACAAAGCTGCTGAGCTCAAAATAGATCCATTCCACCAGGTAACAAATATTTTATTGGAGGTTTTTTTGTGAGCTGATGGGGGAAAGTACCTCACCACCAAGCTGCAATATAATTTCTCTCTGGGCCATTTCTGATCTTTCCCTACTAACTAGTCCCAACACCTATTCCCCAGAATCATCTTTTTTAGGTGAGGGGGAGTAGTAGGGATTGAACCCAGGGGTGCTCTGCCACTGAGCTACATCCCCAGACCTTGTTATTTTTTATTTTGAGACAAGGTCATATTAAGTTGCTCACCATTTCACTAAATTGTTGAGGCTGGCCTCAACTTGCAATCCACCTGCTTCAGCCTCCTAAATCCCTGGGATTAGAGGCATGGGCCACTGTACCCGGCCCCCAGGGTCACTTCTATTGCTCAACCCCAGCCCTCTGTTTGCACATTATGTGCCAAAAGTGGGATACCACAGCGTCCCCCAAGTGCGCCCCGGGGGAGAGTGTGAATCATGACAAGGGCCCCGGCTCGCTCAGGGAAGTATGTGAAGCACGCTTGGACTTTGTAGACTCCCGGCAATCTTGAATCTTGAGGCAGCGGCTGCAATGAACCACAGGAACCCTGCGCTGAATTTGCATGCAGGCTTCGGGGGGGGGGGTCCCCAGGGATCTAAGCAGAACTTAAAGACGTCACCCAGGGGCTGGAGTGGTGGCTCAGCAGTTTCGGCGCTTGCCTGGCAAGCACGAGGACCCGAGTGCAAACCCCAGCACCACGTATACAGCTGAGTGTTGGAGCAACTAAGGCCATGTGAAAAACTCAATAAAGTTGTTTCTCTCTGTCTCTGGCTCTCTCACTGTCCCTCTCTCTTTAAAAAAGAAAAGAAAAGAAAAGAAAAAAGACGTCACCTGCATGCACTGCCTTCTCAACTTTTCACAGCAACCATGGGGAGGCGAGGCCAGGCCAGGCGGCCATTGCTGTCCCCATTTTGCAGGCAAGGAAGCTAAGCTTCCAGAGGCTGAGGGAGCTGACGAGCCACAGCAGCCTGACATCCCCATGCTCCCCTACCCGTGCCCGCCTCTAAGCTCACTCCTGCTGTGGTCCCAGCAGCCTGCTGAGCACCGCCCTGCTGGTCTGTGGTGAGGCGGTGCCCAGATGGTCTCCCCAGCGACCCCCTGCACAGTGCCATTATCCGCATTGTGGAAGAATGTTTTGCTTGGGTATCATGCGCTCCCATTTGCTCTTACCATTTTACTTTGTTGAACTGTCCCCTCACGTTGGAGAGGGCCTGGCTCTCAGGGAAGGAGTCGACCCCATCTTTGTCCCGTGGTTTGGCTTCAAAGAGGTCTGGCGTGTTCCTGGGAGGGGCTATGCCGGTCAGTGCTAATTTGCAGATGAACAAAAATAGTCACATGATTGAGGACTTTAGGTGCCCTCTGATGCCCATCCCTGGGTCTCCTAGGGAATCCTGGAGTCTGGACTGAGAACTCCTGCATCATGGAGTACTGTCTTCTTTTCCTGTTCTGCCCGTCTCTCGAACTCAGGGATCTGAATGCCTTTTTGGGTAGATGGAGGTGGCCACGCCTGAAGGAGGCTTTATTTATTTACTTGCTTTCTGGTGCTAGTTGTTGAACCCAGGGCCTCACGCATGCTAAACGCACACACACTCTACCACTGAGTTACGCTCCTAGCCTGAGGCTTCTTCATCTTTTTCTTTTTCTTTTCTGACAGCAATTTCATAAAAGGCCTAGGTTGAGAATGTCTGAGCCCACTGGGAACTATATCCAGTTCACTTGCCAATCAACTTCTGTACAAAGCTGTACAACAAACAACTATATATAGGGCACGGGTCCACGTGCTTTGCTATAGTAACACTAGCTCGTGTTCAGGGAGTGCCAAGGTGCCACACAACTCGGCTGGAGCTCGCATTATGTTGTTTGTCATTCTTAACAATCAGTACTATAGGGTTATGCAGTTACGATTCTTTTGAAGCTTAGATAAATTAAATAGCTTCCTCAAGGTCATATGGTAAGCAGTAAAACTGGCCTTTGACCCCAAATGGTCTGACTCCAGAGCCATTCAATAATCTTCCTTCAAACATGCCTGGGGAGCCTGGGTCCTGCCCTGTCTGAGACCTGAGTGGATTCCTAGCTCAGCTGGTTGGATCCTGTTGGGGCCTACGCAAAGAGAGCAAGCTCTAAGCAAACACTGAAAGCATGTTTTCCTAGAAAGTATAGGCCACACATTGGCACCTAAGGCCACTGTCCAGAAGTCCTCAACAGACTGTATCAAGAAGTGGCGTTTGCCTGACCCAGCAGGGAGACAGAACACTGCTCTCAGGCAGATTCGGGCTGTGAGATGACCTCGTTTGACCCCACAGGCTGGCGAGTTCTGGGAAATGTCCGCTCACACCTGCTCCAGTCTTTACATTTCCCCTTACGTCTGGTACACCCTGGAAGGCGCCCGCTGGGAATGGCCTGCACGTGTCCAGTCGATGGGCGTTGGAGCTAGAAGGAGCTCACAGCCCTGGCTTTCTCAGGAGACGAGGAGTCCCTTTCCTGAAAATCACCTCCTCTGTGCAAGGTGGTTCCCCTGTGCCACTTCCACACTCACCATCAACCTCCCTGCACTTCCTTGCCAGGTGGGTCATCACGGAGTCGCATGCTCGCACACACCTTCTACAGACGTTTATTTGGAGTAGAGGCTGGCCTCCAAACCTCCTGCTTCAGCCTCTTCAGTAGCTGGTATTAGAGGTGTGCACCACTGCACTCTATGCACCTTAATTTTTTTTTATAATTTCTTTTTTTAAAGAGAGAGGGACAGTGAGAGAGAGAGAGAGAGAGAGAGAGAGAAAGAATCAATTTTAGTTAGCCTTTCATGTGGCTTTTGTTGTTCCAACACTTTGTTGTGTATGTGGTGCTGGGGTTTGAACCTGCATCCTTGTGCATGCCAGGCAAGTGCCATAACCGCTCAGCCACTGCTCCAGCCCCAATGCACCTTAATTTTTATAGCTTAGGAACCAAGGCTGAAGCCAGGCATGGTGTTGCATGCTTGTAATGCCAGAGGCTTAGGAGCCTGAGGCAGGAGGATCACAAGTTCAAGGCCAGCCTCAGCAACTTATCTAGGATCTGAGCAACTTAGCAAGACCTTGTCTCAAAATAAAAATTAGGGGGGCTGGAGCAGTGGCTCAGTGGCTTTGGTGCTTTCTAGGCATGTGAGAAGGTACAGGTTTGAACCCCAGCACCATGTACACAGCGAAGTGTCAGAGCAACTAAAAATTGATTCTTTCTCTCTCACTGTCCCTCTCTCTCTTAAAAAATAAAAAATAGAAAGGACTGGGGATGCGGCTCAGTGGTTAAACGCCTCTGGGTTCAATCTCTGGTACCAAAAAAAAAAAAAAAAAAAAAAAAAAGAAAAGAAAAGAAACCAAGGAGGTGCCGGTCTGTAACTTCTAGGGAGGATGGGGTGGGATTGCTTGAGGCCAGGAGGTGTAGGGCAGCCTACATAGCATAGGGAGTCCCCATCTTAGGAAGGAAGGGTTTGCCCAAGTTCAAGAAGCTAGAATTTCCAGCAGCTGTGTACTCTGCTCACCCTGAGGGCTGCCCCTGGTGCCCTTTCCTACACAGGAGGCCAACAGTTCTCAAATGGGAGCTTAGGACCCACAACGTCGGCAGCACGAGAGAGCTTGTTAGAAATGTAGGCCCCTCGGCTGGGATGTAGCTGGGTGGTGGTGTGCTTGCCTAGCACACGAAAGGCCCTATGTTCAATCCTGGGTACCGCAAAAAAGCAAATAAATAAAAAATGAGATTTCAAAATAATTGAAGAAAAGCAGCCCACCAGGCCTCTCCCAGACGTGACTGTTTCCACTGTCGCCCCAGGTGTGACGCTAAAGCAAGTGTGAGAACCACTGGCCTAGGTTCCTGTCTTCTCAGCACAGGAACTCGGAGCTCGGCACAGGAAGGAGCCAATGACAAAGTTTAAACTCCAACCCCTCCGTTCCTCCCTGTCCTCACAAAAGCCTTCCCACATGCAGGGAAACTACAGGTGCATAGGACAGAGAAGGGACTGGAAGCAGATGTTGAGGAAGCTTAGCAGTGGTAAATGATACTGCTTTAAATCAACACATGAGAGGAACTGGCTAGCTAAGAACAAACAAGATGCTACCAAAACATCAAGACACACTAAAAAGAAAATCCAGGCAAAGCCTGAGGCCAACGGAAGGCAACTTTCCTAGTCTTGGCAAAGCCAGCAGAAGTGGTGAGGGAGGACGGCACAGTGACAGACACCGCCACCCCATAGACTGCGGCGGGACTCTGAGGTCCAGCAGGCCCATGGCCCTCATCCCAGCCTCTTGTCTAATCTTCCCTGGGAGGGCAATCTAGGCAGAGACCATCTCAGCTGTGCCTTCATCCACCACCCATCCACCCAGCACCCAGCCACCTATCAAACAGATGGTTAGCTGACACCCGCTGTGTTTCAGTCCCCTGACACAGACCTTAGAACTGGAAACGAAGATGCCCAAGCTTCCGAAGGTGGAGGGTGTGGCTTTCTGTTGCTCTAACAGAATACAGGAGACTGGGAAATTTATAAAAGGAAAATGTTTATTTACCTCACAGTTCTGGGTACCAAGGATTGAACCCAGGGGACTTTACCATGGAGCTACATCCCCAGTCTTTTTTTTTTTTTAATTCTTTTTTATTTTGAGACAGGGTCTCACTAAGTTGCTGAGGCTGGCCTTGAACTTGCAATCCTCCTACTTCAGCCTCCGGAATTGCTGGAATTACAGGTATGGACCACACAACCCACCCTTGAGATAATCAGGGCAGTTCTGCAAAAATGAACCTAATCCCACATCAACTCTTAAGGACCTGATTATCTCTAAAGGCCCCACCAGCAGTTATGGTGCTTGTGTAGCATGTGTGAGGATATGGGTTTGAACGCCAGCACCAGGTACACAACAAAGTGTTGGAGCAATTAAAGTCACATGAAAAACTAGAATTGATTCTCTCGTTCTCTCACTGTCCCTCTCTCTTTAAAAAGCTAAATAAATAAAGAAAGTAGACCTTAAGGACCCACCTCCCCACACTGCCACAATGGTAATGAAATTTGCATGTGAGTTCCTGAGGGGACAAATCATATTCAGACCACAGCAGAGTCCTTACAGATGAGCTCCCATCCTGTCACGTGGCTGCTCATCCTGGCCCTGGGATGCTCATCCACCTAAAGTGAGGGGTGGGTCAGGCCGGGAAGGGTGGCTTTCTGCTCAGGGAGGGGAGTCCCTGGATGGTGGGGTACATGTTCTTTCTGCCCTTCGTAGAAAGTAAGAGGAGGCAGGAGAGGGCACAGGGTGGCCCAGTGGAGACAGCCAGACACTAGGATCCCTGTGCACCCTGGCCCACATCTAGTTTGCCTGGGGCTGGCCCTGGAGCACTCTGCCCCCTAGACTCCACTACTTCAGTGCTCATTCCTTTCCTAGGGTGTTTTCCTCACACTCTGTGACCTTACAAATGGCAGGGCTGTGCTGACAGCTGTGTGTTCTGGCTAGAAAATGTTTGTGGAAAGTTGGGTGTGGTGGAGCAAGCCTGTAATCTCAGCTACTCGGGAGACTGAGGCAGGAGGATCAAAAATTGGAGGCCGAAAAGAAAACCAAAAAACTGGAGACCAGCCTGTGCAGCCTCAAAAATAAACAGGGCTGGGATACAGCTCAGTGGCAGGGCATCCCTGGATCCAATCCCCAAGACTGGGAGCGGGCAGGGAGGAATACGACATTTGTGGAATATCTGACCAAGATGCCACAACAGCCTTGGGAGGCTGGAATTGGCATTGTATTTACCGTGAGTTCCTCTGTGAGGTTAGCAGGGTTACTGTCTCTCCTGTCACAGTAGATTCAGGGCCTTCCCAGGGGAGAGGCCCAAGGGTGCTTGGTCTGAGCAGGACTCTACTTACAAATCTTGGCGTGGCGTCTGATGTCCTTGCTTTGGGTTGGGAGGTCAGAGTCTGCTAATGGAGGATCTTTAGGGCCTTCCTGAGCATGGTGAGGAGCTGTGTTCTCCCCCATGGAAAGGGTCTTCCCTTTGTACTCCATTCCAACCAGTCTGGGCAAAGGGCCAGGGCCTCACCTTCATGGGACCACATGGTTACTAGCAGGGACTGAGATGGGGCCAGGGCAGGCTCACACCATCAGGCTGCACACATGGCAGGCGCTGTGTGGGTGACCCATGGGGATAGGCAGAGGTCCCCTGGAGTGAACTCTTATATCCTGAATAGATCTCAGCCTAGGGGCCATCAGAGTGCTGTCCTGGCTTGGTCATCAAACCCTTGGGATCATGGAACTGTGAAGTCACCAAACTCCATCCTCTATGCCTGGCCGACTGCACAGACCCAGCCTCAGGCCCTGCTCTAGGGATGCCTCACCCCACCCACAGTCAAGTTCCAGCTTCTTGTCCTGTCCTCTGTCCTCCCAGTGGTCAAAAGAACAGGGTCGGAAGGCCTCCTCAACACACTTCCGGGTCTTGCCACTGACCTCCCCACTCTCCTCCCAACAGTGGACAGGGTCTGGCTGAGAGCAGCCTTCTGGGGGGGAGAGCAGGAGGGCATCTGCTTTGGAAAGCCCACACTTGCCACAAGCCAAGGGCACAGGTCCTTGCAGCTCAAGTGCTGCTCAGCACAGCTGCAGAAACTGAGCCCCTGCTTGGAGTTCCCAGGAGCTGGGCCTAGGGGCTGCAGAACCTCACGGGGTCTGGGCAGAGCTTGGGGTCCAGCCTACTTCTCTGAACCCTGGCTGCGAGGCCAGCAGGGGTGACAGCTCTCCTGAAAACGGGGTTGGGGATCTCTGAAGGAACTCCACCCTGACCAGCACAGAGCACCTGAAGGCCAATGTCTGTGTGGGGACTGTGGAGCTGGTGGCTGCTCCCTCACCCAGGCAGCTGCTCAGAGCTGGACCTCTGGGAACCCCAAGGATAGAGCAGGTCACTGGGACTCAGAGCAGCTCCAGGCTGTTGTGGGAAGTGGAAGGAAAAGAAGCAATTTCTCAAGAAAAGAAAAGCACAGGGCCTGGGCTCCAGCATCCACTTCCTCTCCTGGAGAAAAGCCACAGCTCAGCTACGATTCTGCAGCCACTGTCCCTGGAGCCTGCAGTATTGAGCAGAGCAGGTCAGAGCAGGTGGCCCTGAGGCTTTGGAAAAACAGGGTTGGGAGAGGTTAGATTGTCCAGGGAAAAAGCAGATTCATGAGAGCACAGACCTGGATTCCACCTAATTTACTGTCCTAAGTGGTACACTTTGGAGAATGAAAGGAAATTGTTAATTATTACACCAGGACAATAGATGTAAACCGGGACTCTCAGGGCAAACCAAGATGTATGTTACCCTACTTATTACCACTTCCTAGCTGTGTGGGTTTGAGCAAGTTATGTAACTTCTCTGAATTCTGCTTTCTGTATAAAAACGGATACTATGATGTGCCTGCCTCCCAGGGCTGTCGGGGGATGAAAGGAGTGTACTACATCATGTGGGAGTTCCTGGAATAGCCCTTGGCATAGACTAGGCTCTCGATGTTTGTTCTCTTCCTCTGCGAGGTTGTGGGTTATCTGTCTCTGGCAGTGAGCAAGTACCCACCTGTCTGTACTGAAGTGTGAGGGTCTCGGGAAGGTGGGTACACAGATGTAGAGACAGATTCGAATTCTTCCTGTGCCCTCCAGCAGGTGATGACCACCATGGGAGAATCAGGCTTGCCTTAGGCCCTCCTGTGCCTGGGGGAAAACGGGGCCAGTGGCAGTCCTGGGCCGGAACTCCCCAGTGGACTTGTCCCCTGCCTGCCCCTAGGTGGCGATTTCTGTGCAATGCAGAGCACCCATATTCATGGGGGTATCCGGGAAGGCTGGAGGTCAGGTTGGAGTTAGGCAACTTTCATTTTCTGTGTCCCTTCCTGGGGCTAGATGAACTGTATAGGGTCTGATCCAACCTACAACTTTTTTTTTCAGAGCTGGGTATGGGGCCAGGCTCTGGCACCTGTGGTTGTTGGACCTTCTAAGTCAAAGAGGTCTCCAGGCCTCATGCTCTGGCTGGGAGGTGAGGTGAGCAGCCCTCTTCTTGACTACGGCTAAGATGTGCAGGGAAAGGGCTGAGGGCAGTCCTCCCTGCACATACACGGCCTCTGCTCTCTGCCCTTTGGGGCCCCACGCACACTGTCCTAATGGCCCTGGAGGTCCCTGAAGGCAGGGCATGAGCTCCTGAGAGGCTGGGCCACATCCCCAATGCCTGCTGCAGAGGTGCTCTGGAAACTAAAGAATGTGACATTAGTTCCACTGAGTCTGTGCTCACCCCAGGACCACGATGCTGTAACAAGTGGAGAGTACTGGTTGGTTGCAATCAGATTCCCGTGGATTGGCAACTGCACAGGTGACCTTGTGCTGGGACATTATTCTAGGGCCTCAACTACTGGATTCTTGGTCCTCTATTTCCTCTCCTTACCCCTAGAGAATGTTCTTTTCCACCATTCAAGTCAGGGCTTGCCAGAAAGTCAGTTGCGAAAGACATATGGGGTAATGAAGTTTGGCCCTCAGCAAACTCATCTGGCTAGTCCCCTCCATTAAATCCACAGCCAGGTGGCAGCTGAGAAGGCAAGAAATAGGTGGCTCCTCATGGCGGGTGCAGGGTCCACCTCAGTCCTGAGGCTGCTGCTGGTGGCCCAGAAGGCTTCCAGACAACCCTCTCAACACCTTCAGCCCAGCAATCCTCTCCTGAATGAGGTCAAGGGGTGAGACATCAAACAAAGGGCAAACCAAGAGCTATGTCAATATTTAACATATTGTTACTAATAGAATCTGGCCACTTTCATCCAATGATGACACCCCCCACCCCAGTATGAGGAATTGAACCCAGGGCTCTGTGCATGCTGGGCAGATACTGTACCACTGAACTATACTCCCAGTCTAACAATTTGATAGGCAAAAGAATGGCTTCTCATGGTTTAAATTTATATTTTTAATTAGAGAGACAGAAGATTTTTCCTATTTTTGTGGGCCACTTCCTCTTCTGGGACCAGCCCAATCACATCCTTTGTAAGTTATCTTCTGTGCTGAGTTTTTCTTAGCAGTTTATAGATACTCTTTGCTTATTGTGGATATTAATCCTTTGTAACATATTTTCTGTCACTGTCTTTCAATTTTGTTAATGGTGCCTTATACAGTAAATTCTACAGTTTCACAATGTCCCATGTATGTCTCTTCCTTTGACTTCTGGGTTTCATGCTATGCTCAAAATTTCTGAGAGATGATTCAACTGTTGCTTAGACATTCTGAGAAACAATAGCCACACATTTCCAGTGGCAGCAAAACATGCTATTCAAAAGTAATCATTTATTTAAAAAATAAGAATGATCACCCACAAGCATTTATTTAAGTATTAATAGGAGTAAAAATTTCAAAATGATATATAACAAGACTCACAGTTCTATATTCACAGATGGTCAGATGCTGACAAACAAGAAAGAAGATCTATGTACACTGAGACTGGTTGGTTGTTATGAGAAAGCATACGAAGGCTTAAGAAATGGTCTATTTATAGGCTTTGGTGGAGCCATAATTCCCAATTTTCTACTGGCTCCTGATGTTGCCTGAGAACCATGCAAGGCTGAACTGGATCCAATTATGTTGGAGGATTTACTCTTAGAAGATATCTTTCTGCTCGTGGTACTCCCCCTAAAATGTGACAAAGAAAAAGAAAATTGAAATAGTAAATAAAAACAAAAATAAATGGCCTTCTTTCTCTTAACTTGCTTGGAGCTACAACCCATGATTTTCCTTGGTCTCATGTCTCTGTCACACTAGGTAGAGTTAAATTTTCTTTACTACTGAAAGAAAAAGAGACCTCCACCCTGAATTTACCCTTCTAAAATGTCAAGGATTTTTTTTTTAATTCTGTGAATTGTGACCAGCCCTCGGACCCTCTTGTTGCCTACAATCAGAGTCCCTCCCTGTAGGGAAGAGTTGAGACCCACATTCCCAGCATACCCAGATCTATAAAGGAAAACATCTTTTTTCCCCCCAGTATGGGGCATTGAACCCAGGGGTGCTCTACCACTGAAGCACATCACTGGACCTTTTTATTTTTTAAGACAGAGTCTTGCTAAATTACCAAGGTTGGCTTTGAACTTGTGATCCTCCTGCCTTAGCCTCCAGAGTATCTGGGATTAAAGGCTTGTTCCACTGTGCCTGGCATGCAAAAATAGCTTTTTTGTTTTTTTTAAACACCCTAAATCTCTGGCCAAAAGAACCCTGGAATTATTATACTTATGCAGTCTCGACTTGTAAGGTAGCTTTGTGGGCAAGTAGAAATAAGATGGAGCAGAGCTGGGTTCCTGTTCTTGGCCCCGCTGCCACAGTCCCGTGGTTGGCCAGGGGCAGCAGGGCTGAGCCTTTTCCTGGCCAGGTCTAGCCCAGGAGAAGGCTGCGGATGTGGCTCCTTGGAGAGGGCTGAGCATCACTTCATCCACTGTCTGGCACGTCTGTCAGAACCACAAAGCCAGCAGCTACCTTGCCTGTACCTTAAGATCTGCTGACTTCCATTCTACTGTCCCTTAAAACCAGGGAGGATGTCCCTGACACAACCTATCACAACATTCTAGCACATTGCTTTCCCTGCTGATATCAACTTTCTTTGCTAAAGAAAACTAAAACCAAACAACCATGAAGCCTGCATATTAACAGTGCAACACAGGCAGCATGACCTTCAGCAACCCTTCCTGCTGCTCAGCAACACGCCCAAGTAGGGCCCACCACGAACTCTACAGTACCAGGGCAGGCAGTAGCCTCTCAGCACTGGCTTGGGGGCCAAGAATCAGAGCCACAGCCTCTGGGTAATGACATTCTGGTGGGGCTGGATAAAGAGTGGTTTCTCAACATTTTAAAACTCTTGCTCTAGGGCAATTTTACTGCAGATCTGGCAAAGATCTGCTATAGTGGCAGAGAAGCAGCCTAAAGTTTTCCTATGCTGATTTCCTGCTGAGAAATTAAGCCCCAAGCGAAAACCTGCTGTTTATGTTGATTTACAGAACAAACCTGCCAACAGCAGCCTCCATTTCACTGGGGCCATCCATTTTCCTCCCTCTCAGACATCCTGGGAACACAACTGGCTCATTGTGTGCTATCCTGGAGATGTAAGACTCTGAGGGCAGCATGGGCAGCTAAGGTCTCTGGCAAAGAGCCACGTTTATTCTCTCACTGTGCAGGGACTCTCAACCAGGTGAGCAGACTGGGAGCTGGGAAACCACCTCTCAGATGGCCAGTGGAAACTGGGAAAAGGGAGAGTAGGGTGAACAAAGTAACAAAATGAACTGGTGTCAGCCAGTGGGGATTAGAAAAGAATCCCATCTTAAACACACAGGCCAATTAGAACCTAGCATGGAAACTGGTACCGGCTTTTGGACAAGTTTGACTACTTATTAAATTAGGTTTTAGATGAGAGAGCAAAGTGCTTTACTCTTTCAAACAAACGCTGTGAAAATTAAAAAAAGGCAGTCAACAGTGGTGAATACCATAACAGGGTCTGCTTTGTTCTGATGAGAAAAGAGATCATGCACACTTAAGGAATGTCCACAGATGAAGTGCAGAAATGAAAGCGCTATGGGCAGGCGTGGGCAGGCCACTCTCTAGCTCTAGCTCTGACACTGAGACCACACGGGGACGGCCTCAGGCAAGCCCTCCCCACGTCAGCCAGGCCACAGCTTCCCCATCATAAACCAACGGGGCTGAAGCTGAAGCCTTTTAAGGTCTTCTGCTCTACGTGAGTGAGGAAACGAGTATTTCCCAAGGCAGAGGAATAAATGAAGAAAATAAGAAAATGTCCTCAGTAAAGGATATCTGCCTGTCACTTGCGCATTAAAAACCACAAATTTAAACTAACATTTACTAACGTCTTCAGTTTCTGTACTCTGGCAAAGGATTAGCACATACAAGATGTCTGTTTATGGACTTAACAAGAAATGACAATTTGGTAACGTTTGCCTTCCTTTCTCTTCCCCCATTCCACTTTTGTCTTTTATTATCCAGAAGGAAGAGGTAGAAAAACTGCAAAAGCAAACACAACAGCTTGCAAAAGTTGACTGCAGACTGGCTTCCCCATCTCTGCAAGCAGTTCCGTTACAATATGCAGTTATTCTGGAGCCACATTCTCCAGACTGATGGGACTGTTCTCCAACCTGCTTGACCTTACCTACAATGTGGTAGAAGGTGCCCTGGCAGAAGTCAGGAAAGAGGGGCTATCAGAAGCAACACATTATATAAAAAACAAGCACCTGCCAAGATCTGACCACGCAACTTTGCTCTCTTCTTGGCAGACATGTTCTAGTCCAGAGAAGAGCGAAGTGGGAAAGGGAAGATGGAAGTCATTCATGCACCTCCCCCAACTCCGGAAAGCCAGGCTCGCCTGACCTTTGGGTGTCCCCATTGTGGTCTCCTCTCTGCAACCCCTGGAGCGGCTGGTACGTTGAACAGCAGTTAATGAATGGCAGGGAGTATACGCACGTCTCCAGGTGCAGGTTCATAGATTTCTGCAGCCATGAAGTAGTGCAGCAGAAACTTAAAAGGCAGGAAGACTCAAAATCCTTTATTTATTTGGCTAATATATGATTTATATTTTCTTTTGGTGGAAAACCCTAAGAAGAGCAATTATCCAAAACCAAAAGTTTCTAAGGTAAAGTCAAATTTGGAGAAGTTGTGCTGGGCACAGTGGCACATACCTATATTCCCAGCTATTTGGGAGACTCAAGTAGGAGGAATGCAAGTTTGAGGCCAGCTTTGGCAACTTAGCAAGCCCTTGTCTCAAAAAATAAAAAGGGCTGGGGATGTAGCTCAGTGGTTGAGTGTCCCTGGGTTTGATCCCCAGAACCGCAAACCAACACAAACAAACAAATTGGAGGAGATTTTACAAATTAGAATGTTAGTCATAATCAATTTAGGAATCCACGGTTTAAAAAATCTGGAGCAATGTTTTTATTTTGGATCAGAACTTAACCATCAGTTCATTAGCTGGAAAACCAAGATTTAACAATGGCTAATTTTAATAAATGCTTCAAAGCAAACCAGAGTAGTTATATATATATTTGTCCTTTTCTCCCTTATACTCTATGTTGCAAAAGATGTCAAAGAACATACCCCTTTGCCTTGAAACCACCATAACTACTTTTTCTTCTCTTAGATCTTTGGGAGGTCGGCATCTTCTTTCTCTTTCTTTCATTTCTGGTTTTATTTGCAAAGTAGTGAGAAGATACAGGTGCTTCCTCACTGAGCTCCTCGTGGTGGTTCTTTCCAGGGCCTCTGTTGCCTGACAGGCTTATCCCTGGGGAGCTGTCCTGGGCTACAAATGGGAAATGCAGATATTTGCAGGTGATACAGAGCGGGCCCATGTATTTGTACTGTCTGTATGAAGACACACAGCTTGTGGGCCCAGTTTAGTTGATCTCCAGTTGCTTCCCTGGTGCCTTCCTGCCATATTGATTCAACAATTCAGCAAGAACCAAACATTTCTTCTTCATTTCAAAAAGCCCCAACATATTCAATGGCCAATTAATTATCTTTAATGAAAGAGCATCAGAATTCATTATTTCAATAAATCAGTGATAGGCTTTAATTCCACCAGAGATCAGGTTTAACTCATGCTCTACCTTTTGTGGCCTGTGCTCATGGTGAGGGACTAAGAAGTACAGAGTGCTACATAAATGTTTTAAGCAATTTTATTTATCATTTTAAACATGCTGAAAAAAAAAAAGAATTATGTCATCACTGTATTTGGGTTATTTAGGAACAATATAGGACCCAGAAGAAAGGCAAGGGATCAGGGGACGGGAGGAGGGATGTAGAGGGATGTGGTGGGGGGATATTGAGCAAGTTGTATTGCTGAATTATTTGCATTTAATAATTTAATTTGACAACTAATCCCAACATTATGTAAAACTATAACCCACTAATAAAAATAAATTAAAAAAAATTAGTAAAAAAAAAAAGCTGAAAAAATAAGCCCAACTAAAGGGAAACATAAATTATGTTCTGCCTCAGCTTTGAACAATAGTTTTTTAATAAATGGGTATCAGAAAATTCTAAACCACATTTCCTCATAGACAAAAGCTACTTCTTTGCATAATTGTTGTGAATACTTCACATCTTACGCAGAAGGCCCTGTATGAAAGCACACATTTGCACAGAAGATGATAATTTGCATAGGTATTTGTATTTGTGTGCATGGTACCCTAAAAGCAGGTTACACAGGAACTGTGGATCCATTTCTGGGCTGTGGTGTGTCCTCCAGGCCACCCTGCTGCCTGGTGGGATGGGCAGCATGGAAGGCTGGGCAGCAAGGTACCTTCCAACCCTGATTCACTCGGGGAGGAGATGCAGCACAGGGGTGAAGAGCTCTGTCACCCTAGCTGTGTGACTCTGGAAAAGTGGAAAGTCTACTTGCCTCACCTCTAAAACGGGGGTTGTAAAGATGAGATGGTATAAAACAGGTGAAGCTCTTAGCACAAAGCCCTCAAGAAGAGGGAGTGATGGTCACCATGCTTTGGGATGTTTTCCTAGAGCAGATCTGTCTGTGTCTGCAAAAGCCATTTACAAACTAATTATGATATGAAATAAATGTGAAGTTCCTACCATAAGATTATCAAATGTAACCAGAACATGGCTTTTATTTTTTTTGTGGACCAGGGATGGAACCTAGGGCCTCAGTTCTACCACTTAGCTATATTCATGGTCCCAGAGCATGGCTTTTAATGGAATTATCACTTAAAGGAATTATGAGAAACCTACTTTTCAGTACTTTGTTAATGGATAAAAACATTGTGGAATGAGAGCTTGAAATACATGCCCACTTATTTCTCTTTCTGCTCACCATTTCTATTAGCCCTGAGAAGACTTCCCTACCTCAGCCTGCTACAGAAACAGGAAAATGCTAACCTTGGCTGGTCTGTGGAGTCTTACTGAATGGCAATGTCAGCGGAGGGCAGAAGTGTGCCCTTTCACTATTTCCTACAACAAAATATTTCCTTGTTCTCAGTTTTCCTTTGCTTAGTGCTTTCCACAGCTCAGTGATGAGGGTCTTTATGAAATGCTTTATGAGGCCTAATGCAACCTTCAGCAGTGTCTGTTGCTGCTGCTCCACTAGCGCTGGTTCTTTCAATGACTAATAATAGTAGCATTCTGATGACTTGTTCATTTTTTCCAAAACATTTAAACTCTTAAATTTTATCTTTAGACATGCTTGTTAGATAACATGTTCCTTCCTTAGATAAGGACACTGAAGCACAAAGAGGTTGCTGGTGGCCTGCCAAGGATCACAAAGTAAGATAGTGGCAGATATGAGATGGCACCCAGGACTGCTATTTCTTGGTACTTACTTTACCAGGATCCATCTGGGCCCTGTAAGCAGGTTTCATAACTGGCTTCCCCAGGGAAAAACACTAATGTCCTCATATAGGTGCTTGCTATACCACTGTACCTGTTCCAAGGACTTTAACTTCAGTGTAAGAAGGTATAGGAAGCATTAACTCAACTCAGAAACCGCACAGTTCTAATCTAGTGAGATGCATTGCTCAACATTAAAACAGGTTCTTATAAAACATGCATTTGCTTTTTACTGTACCTGGTAATGTCCACTCAGAATATTTCTGTAATATTGGAAGCATTTCTGCACCATATTTTTCCAGCTTGTCTTCAGTAACACCATCAATTTGAAGCAAAACCTCAGGATCAGAAGATAAAGATTCTGTGCATGGGTATAAAATTAGGAATTTAAAT
Source organism: Aplodontia rufa (assembly GCA_004027875.1). Taxonomy (NCBI): domain Eukaryota; kingdom Metazoa; phylum Chordata; class Mammalia; order Rodentia; family Aplodontiidae; genus Aplodontia; species Aplodontia rufa. The sequence goes on from PVKS010015781.1 coordinate 18,001, forward strand.
TACCACCCATAGAAAATCCACTGAATTCATGCTTATTCACTCTTTCAGTTCATGTCTGCTAAGTGCCAACTAACTGCAGAGCACTGGGCACATGGGCTGATTTTCTAAAAGGCAAAGTTAGCACAGCAGAGGCAGCAGACAGGCCTGAGGGCAGGAGCTCAACTTCCATTTCCAGCAGGGAAGACGAAAGCAGAAGTTAGGGCAGCGAGTGGGAGAGGGCCAAAGGCCTGGGGGAAGCTGTGGGGTGGGGCCTGGGCAATGTGTTCAGACTTCAAACAGACTCTGCTTTTGCCACTGTCCCCACTGCCAAGACTTGTCTAGCTACAAGACTTATGTCCCCTGTATTTGCTAAGGACGCCCACATTTCTTTTTCTTTCTTTCTTTCTTCTTCTTTTTTTTTTTTAAGAGAAAGTGACAGTGTGAGAGAGAAAGAATCAATTTTATTTAGTTTTTCATGTGGCCTTTATTACTCCAAAGCTTCATTGTTTACATGGTGCTGCTGGGGTTCGAACTCATGTACATATGCATGCCAGGCAAGCACTAACCACTGAGAAACCACTCCAGCCCAGGACATCCACATTTCTATTTCTAGTTCTGACCTCTTCCTGGCACTCCAAACTTGTACACCTCACTCAAGCAGGCCTAACCAAATAGCTATTGCCCCCAGCCCAAACTTGTTCTTCCTCCAGTCTTTCCCATGGGGTAGAGCAAGGAGCAGGCGGTTTGGAGTCCTTGGCAGAGAGATGGCACATCCCTCTTGCAGCTAGACAAGTCTGTTATTTTAAAGGTCACTCTGGCTACTGTAAGGAAAATGGACTTGAAGGCAAAGAGTAGAAACAACAAGTCTGGTGGGAGCCAGTGCAAGAGCAAGAGAGGATAGAACAATATAGAATGTAGGAGTGCAGTCAGAGACAGAAACTTGGCTAAGTTTTGGAGGCTGGGTTGGTAGGGTTTACTGAAATGTGGCTATGGGGAAGGAGGGAATAGTAATACGTATGCATTTGATTTGAGCAAATGATGGATTTTAAATCCTTTTCAATCTGTGATTTTCACATCATTCCTATGTTTAGAGGAAAAGCGAGAGACTGTGGGATAGAACATAAGGTTTATTAAAGGGGCTAGTGGAAGATGAAGTAGGAGAGGCAAGTAGAAATGTAGACCCTTGATAGAATTTATTTTATTTGAAGAGCTGTTATAGTTTGGTGGTTTTGGAAAGATTAAAATATACATCATGCTCACATCTGGACGTAAGGTGACCAGTTGGGAAAACTCGCTACTAATCTTGGGGGTGGGGAACTAGTTTTTATTGATTCTGAGTCACATACTTTTTCACATATTACCATTCCTGAAGTCAAGATGCATACTACAACTGCTGATGATCAAATGGCAGCTATCTTGTGGTTGGTATCTACCTGTGCAGGTAACTTGGTGGTCAACAAAGCACTGCATTATTGGTACCTCACATATTGACTTGTAATTACTACATAAAATGCCTTCAAAAAGATTGTACTGTTGAGCTGGAGAGGTGGCACAATGGTAGGGTGCCTGCCTGGTATGCCCAAGGACCTGGGTTCAATCCCCAGCACCATATATACAACTAAGTGTTGGAAAAACAAAAGGTGATGAAAAAATAAAAATTAACTCTCTTAAAAAAAAAAAAGATTGTATTGTGATTAGCATTAAAAAAGTGACTATGGGGGGCTGGAGTGGTAGCTCAACAGTTATGGCGCCTGCCTGGCATGCCCAAGGATGCGAGTTCAAATCCCAGCACCACATACACAACCAAGTGTTGGAGCAACGAAAGTCACATGAAAAACTAAATAAAACTGATTCTCTCTCTCTCTCAATGTCCCTCTCTCTTTAAAAAAAAGTGACTACGGGCTGGAGTGGTGGCTGGGCAGTTATGGTGCTTGCCTGGCATGTGTGAAGACGCGAGTTCAAACCCCAGCACCACGTACACAATGAAGTGTCAGAGCAATGAAAACCACATGAAAAACTAAATAAAATTGATTCTCTAACTATCCCTCTCTCTTAAAAAAAAAAAAAAAGTGACTATGGCAAGACATGGTGGCACACGCTTATATAATCCCAGCGACTTGGGAGGCTGAGACAAGAGGATCACAAGTTCAAAGCCAGCCTCAGCAACTTAGCAAGACCCTGACTCAAAATAAAATACAAAAAGGACTGGGAATGTGGCTCAGTGGTTAAGTACCCCTGGATTCAATTCCCAGTACCCTGGCTCCCTGCCAAAAAAAAAAAAAAAAAAAGACTATGAAAGCTGAGACACAGAAATGGAGAATATATTTGGCATATCTATCTGTCTTGGAGGAAATTACTTCAATTTCAGTTTCTTCCAAGTGTGTGTGTGTGTGTTTTTTTGTTTGTTTTGTTGTTTTTTTTTTAAAGAGGGGACAGCAAGAGGGAAAGAGAGAAGCAATTTTTTTTATTTAGTTTTTTCATGTGACTTTCATTCCTTGGACACTTTGTTGTGTACATGGTGCTGGGGTTTGAACTCTCATACTTGCACATGCCAGGTAATCTCCATAACCACCGAGCCACTGCTCCAGCCCCAAGTGTATTTTTTTTTAAAGAGAGAGTGAGATAGAAAGAGAGAGAGAGAGAGAGAGAGAGAATGAATATCAGTTTTATTTATTATTTTTCATGTGGTTTTTTTGTTTCTCCGAAACTTAGTTGTGTATGTGGTACTGGGGTCCTTGTACATGCTAGGCAAGAGCTGAATCACCACTCCAGCCCTCTTCCAAGTGTTTTACGTGACATGAAAACAGAAAATGCCCAGAGTAGATGAAACAGTATTACATTTTTGTCTCTAGGAGACAGGCAACCTTCTGTTGATACCTTCTAGTGGGCTGGGAAGTAGCTCAGTGATTGAACAGGTGTTTAGCATGCATGAGGCCCTGCATACAATCCTCAGCATCATAGCACACAACAAAACCAGAATGGGAAAAAACAAGGATCTAGATACCTGAGTCAAAGAGAGATTTGGTGGAAGGGGTGGAAATGGAAAGAGGTGACGATTATGAGACTTTATGTAGGAGGGACTTTATGTTCCAATTATACGAACAGTTTATTTTTCAGATACTTTACTACTGAAATTTGGGGTTGAGCTATTTCAATCCATGGAAATAAGCAGTAAGAATTTCTTAACTACAGACATAGCAGTATGCTAGATCCAGATTCAAAGAAGCGTACAACATAGTCTCTTTTTATAAAGAACTTAGCTGTTCATAGCAACAATTTTTGCACATAAATATAGCTAAGCATTGTAAGGCAGGCAAATAATCAGCACAAATAATTAAGTGATATCTGGTCTTACAGATTACAACTACCCATCTTAACATTCAGCTTTAGAGGAAAGTATAAATTTAAAATCATATATATAGAGCTGGAGTAGTGGCTCAGCGTGTGGAGTGCTTGTCTGGCATGTGCAAGGACCCAGGTTCAAGCCCCAGTACCACATACAAAACTAAGTGTCAGAGAAACAAAGGCTAGATGAAAAAATAAATAAAAATTGATTCTCTCTTTTTTCTACCCCCAGTGCTGTGGGTAGAACCTAAACTACACCCCTAGCCCTTGAAACTGTATGGTTGTATTTTTTTTTTTTTTTTGTACTGGGGCTTGAACCCAGGGGTACTTTACCACTGAGCTACATCCTTAGTATATACACCTACACACACACATATATATATACATAAAGTACATACGTACGTGTGTGTGTGTGTGTTTCAAAGTGAAAGAGAAAGAGTGAATCAGTCTTATTCAGTTCTTCATGTGACTTTCATTGCTGACACCTGTTGTGCATGTGTTACTGGAGTTTGAACCTGTGTCCTCATGCATACCAGGCAAGCACCATAACTGCTGAGCCATCACTCTAGCCCTTCTTTTTATATTTTTCAGACAGGGTTTTCCTAAGTTGCTGAGGCTGTCCCCAAACTTGTGATCTTCCTTCCTCAGCATCCTGGGTCACTGGGATTACAGGTATATACTACCACACCTGGGGAAACTGTATATATCTTTATTTATTTATTTATTTATTTTTTGGTTGAAACAAGGATTACAGATCATTTATTTGAGAAGTGTAATCATGAAGCATCACTAGGTTTGTATATATCTTTAAAAATTACATTTTTATTTTAAAAAATGAGCTTAAATGGTTTCTTTGAGCTTTCAAATCAGAGTTTAAATAAAAATAATTAAATTGGCTGGATTTATTTATCACTTAAGACAGTCCTTAGTATGGTGAACTTCTGGCCTATTAATCTGTGCATGAAACAGAAGGTACACATGTACTTACCTGCAAGCTTCTTGAGAGTAGCAGTATTAAAAATATTGAAGTAATGGACACCAAAAACTTTCCCCAGAGATTTGCAGACCTCTGTAAGTTCTCCAAGGCATTTCTTAACCACCTCTTCCCTCTGAGATACTTTTGCCACTAAGGCTTTTTGTTTTTTCAGACTGCTAGAATTTTCCGTTTCCATGAAGTCTACCTTAGTGAGAGAGAAAGAAATTACAGGAGTGGGTAGATGCACACTTGTTCTCAAACAGGGGCTTTATTCAATGCTTAATCCCAGGTTTTTATTTTTGTATTTCTGTTTTGCCAAGCAGATAGTAAGCCCCTTGGGAATAGAGGCTGTGCATTCTCCACTTTTCTATCCAGGGCCTGGTACAGCACACTCTCTTGATAAATGCTTATTAAATGATTATAGGACGATTCAGTGACCTGATAACCCTTTAAATTCATTTTGACAGATGTCAAATTACTTGGATCAATTTTAAGATCTCTTTCCAACTAAGGAGAACAGAATATTTATATAGAAATTCAGTTCTGAAAGCTTTGGAAAAGACACTGTACTTTGCAGTAATATACTTTGGTCCACTTTTTGTGAGATAATGAAATAAAATAAACATTTAAAATGCCATACCTTTAAATGTCCATTTAGTACAGTTTGGGCTTTTGTTCCCAGCATCACATAGGCAATTGCTTGGTCATTGGCATTGATGTATAAGTCTTCATCCAAAATCTTCTCAAGTATTAACTTTTTAAAAAGTCTTTCAGCATTATGTCGTGAATAAGCAGATCCTTTTCCAAATATACCTGACTGAATTTTTGCACTCTTACTCCCTAAGAAGGTATAAAATAAATGTTAGATGAGTAAATATAGGTACATCATTACTCTCCTACAGAAAAGGCTAAAAAGTCATTTATGGACATATTTGACCAACAGTTAATCTATTTCACAGGGAAGTCCATGGTACAAATAGACCCTCATTTCTGTATAATGAGAATATCTAAATAGAATTCTAAAATTTCTGTGGTTACACTGACTTTTTGTGGGGCTGGAGCAGTGGCTCAGTGGTTACAGAGCTTGCCTGGCATGCACAAGGACCCAGGTTCAAGCCCCAGCACTATGTACACAACTAAGTGTCAGAATAATGAAAACCAGATGAAGAACTAAATAAAATTGATCCTCTCTCTTGTTGTCCTCTCTCTCTCTCTTTAAAAACAACAACAACAAAAAATTGACCTTTTGTTTTTGGTGCTAGGGATGGAACCCAGGGCCTCACACATTCTAGGCAAGTGGTACTCAGCTGAACCACCAACTGTTTTTATTTTTAAAAAATTTTTAAAGAGAGAAGAACAGTGAGAGAAAGAGACAGAGAGAAAGAAAATCAATCATTAATCTTTTTTTAATTTTTCACATGGCTTTTGTTGCTCTGACACTTAGCTGTGTACATGGGTGCTGGGGTTTGAACCTGTGTACTCATGCATGCCGGGCAAGTGCCGTAACTGCCGAGCCACTGCTCCAACCCCAGTCCTTTTTATTTTGAGACAGGGTCTTGCTGAGTAGCAGAGGCTGGCTTTGAACTTGCAATCCTCCTGCCTCGGTCTCCTAGAAGCTGGGATTACAGGTGTATGCCACTGTACCTGGAAGCTATCACTTAGAAATTTTTATTTTTAGCCAGGGTTCACCACTTGAAATTTATCTAATGAATTCCCACTATAAAAGACAATTTATACTACATCCTTCACTTTCTCTTTTCCCAAAATTTGCTAGCTATGTCCTATTGGTTCATCTATTTTTGGGGGGACGGGTACCAGGAATTGAATCCAAGGGCGTTTAACCACTGAGACACATCCCCAGTTCTTTAATTTTTTTTTTTTTTTTAATTTTGAGACAGCGTCTTGCTAAGCTGCTGATGCTGGCTTTGAATATGCAATCCTCCTGCCTCTGCCTTCTGAGTTGCTGGGATTAGAGGCATGTGCCACAACACCCAGCCATCTATGGATTATTTCTGTATATTTAGACAGAAATTCCCCACCATAAAAGGTTATGTGCACCTGAAGCCCTCCCATATTCCTTTTAGATTAGCATGTACATGCTAGCCTGTCTGTAACCATGGTTAAGTCTATATGTAGATTCTAATTAGTTACTTTATGACAAGTTTCTTTCCCTATTTGGAATAATGTCCCAACTCTTATGCAACCTAAAGGAGAATGTTTACCGCATCCATGTCAAATGGATTTTTTGTAAGTTTTATCAATTATTCAAAATAATGTTATGATTCCTATTATATTTGATCTTTGGCTTACATATTCTCTCTCTTGGAGTTTCTAAGTACCTCCTCTTTTTTGGGTCAAGAGGTAACATTTGGGGGCTAGAGTGGTGGGTCAGCAGCTATGTTGCTTGCCTGGCATGTACAAAGATGCAGGTTCAAACCCCAGCACCACATACACAATGAAGTGTCAGAGCAATGAAAGCCACATGAAAAACTAAATAAAAGTGATTCTGTCTCTCATTGTCCCTCTCTTTTTTTTTTTCAGGGCTGAGGACTGAACTCAGGGCCTTGCGTGTGCTAGGCAAGCACTCTGCCACTGAGCTAAATCCCCAACCCCTCTCATTTTTTTTTTTTTAAAGAGAGGGACAGTGAGAGAGAGAATCAATTTTTTTTTTTTTTTAAGAGAGAGGGACAGGGAGAGAAAGAGAGAAAGAAAGCGAGAAACAACTTTATTTAGTTCTTCATGTGGCCCCTGCTGCTCTGAGACTTTGCTGTGTACCTGGTGCTGGGGCGTGAACTTGCAGCACATGCAAGGCAGGTGCCGTAACCACTGGGCCACTGCTCCAGCCCGTGTCCTCTCTTAAAAAAAAAAAAAAAAAGAGAGAGAGAGAAAATAAATGGTCTATTTTAAAAAGAAGAAGAAGAAGAAACATTTGTGTTATTCACTATTATCAATAAATTTTTTTTATTCTTTCTATACACTGGTGGGCACTCATTGTCCTTGACTTTCCGTTAACAGTTTGTACAGGTACCACTGGCCCTGCCGTATAGCTGTGTGATGATGGGTTTTCTTCTCAGTGGACTCACAGGTCAGGGCCACTATTTATTGTCTCAGAATGTGTGATCATTTCTTTTAGTCTCCAGAATTGCTGATACTAATCTGATATTAGTCTGATTTTAGTTCTTATTTTTTCTTTCCAAAGCTTTCAGGATTGCCTCTGAAGGGGTCCAGAATATGCCACTGTGGCATAAAAATTATTTTGAGCAGGAGGCATTTTTGAGTTTCTGAAATCTTTTATCTGCCAAAAAGAAGAGTCTGCCCAAAGAACTCAGAAGAACTCACTTGTCATCAATTGCCTCCCTGGAAAACACCAGGGAAGGTTGATCTTATAAGTAGAGATGAACAGTCAGCATACTATACTTAAACAGGTACTGCCACAAAAAAATGTCACATTTCCCATCTAGTCTCTAAAGAGCCCATTTACCTTTTTTGCTTTTCTTAAAGAGAGAAGCAACTTTGCTTAGTTTTTCATGTGGCTTTTGTTGCTCTCATAGTTCGTTGTATATGTGGTGCTGGGGTTCAAACCAGCATCCTCGAATACGCCAGGCATATAGGCATATGCCTTGTAACCACTGAGCCACCACTGCAGCTCTCCATTTACCTTTGTTTCTTTTCTTTCTTTCTTTCTTTTTTTTTTAAAGAGAGAGGGACAGTGAGAGAGAGAGAGAATCAATTCTCCAACACTTCATTGTACATGTGGTGCTGGGATTCGAAGCTGTGTACTTGCACATGCCAGACAAGTGCTGTAACCACCAAGCTACTGCTCCAGCTCCCCATTTACCTTTCTTTCTTTCTTTTTTTTTTTTTTTTTTTTACATTAACCCATTTACCTTTCTTAAGGTAACTCTTTCTATAAGTGCCCCCTCTCCCTCTCCTTTCCCTATTAAAATGGTATATAAGGGGGCTGGAGCAGTAGCTCAGCAGTTACGGTGCTTGTTTGGCATGCATAAAGATGCGGGTTAGAACCCCAACACCACATATACAACCAAGTGTGGAGCAACAAAGGCCACACGAAAAACTAAATAAAATTGATTCTCTCTTTCTCTATATCTCACTGTCTCTCTCTCTTAAAAAAAAAAAAAAAAAGTATACAAGCCCTAACGGT